>CAUYON010037790.1:0-18489 GCA_963573935.1 Arctocebus calabarensis | reverse complement strand
AATACTGTTAATTAGAATTTGGGGGTATTTGTTCGTAACAGTTCAGTATAAAAAATCACTGCTCCTAAAATTATTTGTATAGACTACAGAGAGTGAATATTTTTTAGTTTTTCTCAGATTTTATTCATTTCAGTTGTAGGTCCCTTTGTCACAGCTTTATTTTTAGGCTTTTTATTTATATGTTTAAGTACAGTATATTTTTTACTCTGACAATTTGAGTTTATTCACCTGAAGATAATTTTCTGAAAGTATTGTTTTTTCATCATATTGTGGTGTATGAGAATTCCTGGGTTCACCATGTTCTGTTTGAGAGAGAATTAAATTTTTGCATGGAACACTTAGATCATTTTCATCAAAAACTATTTCATTCTCTTTTCTGTTCAAAGCCCTCAGCTTCTGAAAGAGATTTTATGTTTACGTTTGATTATATATCATTTGTTTAAATATTAAAATTTTTGCAGTTTTATTTGAAAAAAGAAAGTATTTCAAATTGTATATAAAACCAGCACCTTGTACCCCATAAATGCATTAATGTACAGAGCTATGATTTAATAAAAATAATGAAAGCAAAAAAAAAAAAAGAAGAAGGGAAATGAACCTAGGATATATGAATTCAGGAAAGAGTGGTTAGCAAAGGAGAAAGTCATCTTGATGAATATGGACTGGACAAGATAATCATAATTATAGTTTTTGCAGTTGTCCATGTATACAACTAAAATGCATGAAAACAAGAGGGAGAAAGGTGAGAGGGTGTATCTGGAGATAAAAGGGTCTATTGTGGAAATCCTAAAGGATTAATTTGTGTTAGATTACAATAAATTCTATAAATTCTATAAGAATGACTATTGTGATTTTCAGGAACCATCGAAATCTAGGAAGAGATGTTATAATTAAGAAATGAATGGAAGAAAAATAAAATGATTACAGAAAAGATTAAAAGTTAATTTGATCTTAAAGCAGCTCAATAAAAGCGGAAATGAGTGATTAGATTGTATACATGAAGCCAGATAATTCAAGAGAATAATGATAGATTGGATTAGAAAATAAAACTGTAATTATATGCAGCTCTTACGAGCAATATGATAACATAAGGAGAGAAGCTGGCATGGAGGCAGAGAGAGAGGAATACTTAGTCACTGTTGGTGGAAATGCAAATTACAACCTCTTTGAAATACAGTACAGAGATTCCCCAAAGAACTGAAAGGAGACGTACCATTCAATCCAATAATCCCACTACTGGGATTTACCCAAAGAAAAAGAAGCCACGCTAATTTTATCAAAAAGATAACTGAGCTTGAATATTTATTGCAGCACAATTCACAGTTGCAAAGATGTGGAATCAACCCAATCCCTCAGTTTTGAGTGGATTAACAAAGTGTGGTATACATATAATCGGCCACAAAGAAGGATGAATTAATGCCTTTTACAATAATTTAGATGAAACTGGAGACCATTATCCAGGTGAAGCATCCAAAGAATGGAAAAAGAATCACCACATCTACTGGCTATTAAACTTGAACCAAACAATGAGCCCACGTGCACAGAGGAAAGTAAAACTTGATGGTAATCAAGCAGCGGGATGGGTGAGGAAGTGATGAGCGAAAGCCGACCTCACAGGTACAGTGGACCATGTCCGGCTGATGGGTACACTTATGGCCCTGACTAAAGCATTACAAAACATACCTATATAACCAAAAACATTTGTACACCCGTAATATTTTGAAAGAAAGGAAAGTAAAATAAAATAATTTAAGAGCGATTGAAATATAAAGGATGGAATAAAAGGCATATTATGCAAATACAACACTAAAGAAAATGTACGTGGCTTCATTAATATCAAAGATGATTTTGTGGCCAAAGGATTGTTATATATGAAGAATGACATTTTATAATGATGAAAGAGTAAATAAGTGGAAAAACATGACCTTTGTAAATCTCTCTGCAATCAACGCAGTTTCAAAAATCCGTAGGAAGTACCTTTCACAGTACTCAGGAGCTGCTAAGATCCGCAGTCAAGATGCAGAGGATATGAACAACGCAATTAACAAAGCTGACCTAATTGTCATATCATGTGTACTACACTCCATAATGACAAAATTCAAATTATGTTCAGGTGCACATAGACCTCTCCCGACGTGACAGGAGACGGCTTTGTAAAAATAACATTTTATCATCCAAAGCAAAGGAAATGTTCTGTGCTCAGTCTTCCGGGTCTCCGAGCAGAATGTCTACCGACTTGGGAGTCCGTATTATGCAAGGAAAATGAGCAATATCCTACAGCACTTTTCTGTCCTACGAGTTAATGTTTTTCACAGAATTAAAGAGGAAGGGCTGAAAGCCTCGTGATGAATGTGTCATGAACTCCTGTTTTGCAAATGCAGATCAACATTGTTACTTTTATTTTTTTTAAAAAAGCGTTCTTTGCACAGATGGAAGATAAAAAGTGTGTTTTCTTTTTAACTTAAAAAAAGTTTACTTGCAAGTATTTATAATGCTAGCTTCTCCTTTTAGTTGTGCATATATAATTTATATTGCTTCAAACTGAAATTCTCCTTGATGTTGACTCTAGAATTAATGTGCCTTTCAGGCCGTTAGCCCAACTTGCCATTAATAATGCCAAGATCATGAGGTCCACTGATTATTGGCAGTGAGTAAACCTATGCTCTGTCTATAACAACCCTCTGAGCTTCGTTGGGCATTTTATAAAATGTGAGTGGCTAGAATGGGAAGTAAAATGTAGATGTATTAGTACAACATTTTTTAAAAGAACTGCTTAAAGAGTATGCCCTTTGAATCAGTAACTTCATCTTTGTTTAATAGGCGCAGCCCTTTAATTTGTCACAAAAGACTCAGAGTCATCCTTTTTAAGGGAAAACTGTGCTGCAGGCTTTGCTTACTTAGAAAACCAAATTGGAGGAAATATTGCTCGGTTTTATTTGTATGTGGTCCCAATAATTTGCAGAGAGCAAAATTTGTTGCAGGTCTGTCCAAGCTAGGTATTAGAATTATTTCATATAAAGGAAATTACAGAAACGTGAAATCAGCTCAGTTTTAAGAAAAATCTCTAATTACTTGTTCTAATAGTAGTCATCTGCAAAGCATGGTGTTAACATTAAAAGGAGCTAAAATCCAGCTAAAACGTACCCTATATCATTACTCTCAGGCTTTCTATGGGCAAAGTGTCGTCAGTGAAGATGGGTACAGCACGAGGAAATGTAAGAGGGTACCAAGTTGAGTAAACTGGTGAAATGTGAAATCAGACACGTGAGCCAGAATGAAAGTGTATTTTATACGTGCAGCTAATTAGGGGTAATATGTAGTTCATACATTGCTCAGGGATTTAATTTCACAGATTTTTCTAGAAATGCATGGATCTAACTATTTTAACCCATTTTGAACCCTCTAATTTCTAGTCCATATATATCTGACTAATGCACAGAAATGTGGATGAGAGTTGACATTTTAGTTTTTAATTAATTACTCCCCTAAGTATCTTGCTTGAATGTACTATTGAAAGTGAAAATAAGGGCTTCTTTGACTAAAATGTCATTATTTCTCATAATCTATACCAAAGGCCAGCTTAATGGGTTACAGTTTCACGAATAATTAGACTAAATTATAAAATGTCAAAATAAATGAACAGGCATGCCCTTTGATGTGTTTTCTTATTAAAACACTACTAATTTGCATATCAGCCAATTTCCAAAGTGGCTATATTTAACTGTTCTTTTCAGCACTGTATGAACCATCTCGTTTCATAAATATAGGTGTTTGTAATTTATAAGTTGCTATTCTTAAGGTACAATCTTGGAGGTTTTTCTTCTCCTGAAGGGAAATTTACATTATCTGATAATTTCTCACTGCACATTAATGCTATGTTTTCTGTACAATATTATTTCAGCAGGCAGGTCAAAAACTTTCTTAACCAAAATCTGTTCCTTCACTGCCCTGAAGTTTTCTCCATTATTCACTAATGGTTTAAATGCCCAAGCGTCCAGGTACAGGTCTTTTCTCTTAGTTATGCATTCAAAACAAGGGTAGGGAAACATGAATTCTTTCCACCATTCTTTCTATTTACTCTTCATGAACTTCATATATCACTCAGCCCTTTGATAACCAACTTCTCACTGACTTTAGTTTACTCTTTCTAATTCATTCTTTGAGCCACTGATACCCCTCGATGGCCCTATCAGCCTATAGCCAACGATTTTGCTGAAGCCATTAATGTTCTTTGTCAGTAAGCTCTTGCTTCTTGGCAGTGTATAAAAATCTGCATTTATTTCTTGCACATTCATATCTCACCTGGCCTGTCTGTGCTGCTTCTGCCTGGGCCCAGGGGCACTCTAAATGCAGGTAGAGTCCACGTATGCTCCATGAGTCTTTTATTTTACTTGGACCAGAAAACTGGCTAGGAGGTTTTGGCCAGTGATGTGAGGTGATGGCAAAAAATTCAGGAAAACAAGTGGAAATATGCGAGTCCTCTTAAGGACTGACGTTAGAATTAGTCACTAACTTCCATCCATGTTCAATTGGCCAAAGTAATTCCTCTGGCTCAGCCCTGTGTCAAGGCATTGGGAACAACACACTATGTCTTGTGTCAGGAACAATAAAGGTAAAAATGAAGAGTATTGATCAAGAAGAGTATTGATCAAGATCATTTTCAGATGATAGCCTGTATTCACTCTTTGGGACAACTTGGTTTCCAAACCTCAGTTCTAGCCCGCTTTTCCTTTACTTGTCATCTTTTTGTCTTGCTTCTCCAATGTTGGTATTTTAAGAGGCTCTTTATCAATGTAGAGTTGACTCTTGAAAAATTCAATTCGAACTGGGCAAATTTGGATTTTTTTTTCAGTAATTATAGTAAAAGCTTTTAGAGGTTTGAGACAATTAGAAAAGCCTCACAGATGAACTGTGTAGCCTAGAAATATTGAAAAAAATTAAGAAGAAAGTTACATATGTTATGAATGCCTTACATATGCATCGACCCAAGCATACTATATCATTTATAGGTGACCCCTGAACAACATGGGATTGAAAGACACTGGTCCAATTATACATGGAAAATTCCATTTTTGAGATGCAGGATCACCCCTCCTCTTCCTCCTTCTCCTCTATTTAACATGAAGATGATGAAGACCGATAAAGACCTTTATGATGATTTACTTCCACTGAATGGATAGTAAAGATATCTCTTCCTTATGATTTTCTTAACAATTGTAGCATGTACAATATGGGTTAAGTGACTATTCATGTAAGGCTTTCAGTAAACAGGGGGCTGTTAGTAGTTAAGCTTTTGGGGAGTCAAAAATTACACCTGGATTTTCAACTGTGTGGGGGGTCAGTGCCCCTAAACCCTTCATTATTCAAGGATCAATTGTGCTTAGATTCTTTTCTCATTGTATGTATTTTCCTCCTGAGTGATCTCAGCTACTTATGGGGCTTTCTATTATTAAATCTATTCAGAAAAGATTTAATCTAAATTTTTACATGCGTCTCTTGAGTTTCAGATTCAATTTTGTGGTGGTATTGGAATTATCAACCTAAAAGGACATTAAGAACTCCAAATTTAGCATGCCCCAAACTAAATTATTATTAATAATTTGTATTCCAATTATCAAATCTGTTAATTCAATTTTCTTTAAATATATTAATGACATCATTTTGTATCTATACATGCCAAATTACATTCTGGAAAAAAAATGTAGTGACTTTTCTTACCAAATCTTCTAAATTTAATCAGCTGCTAAATCCTACTGAGTTCACCAAATCCCTCTCCTAATATTTCCTCAGGTCTTGCTATAATTTATTTGACAAATTTTATTAGACCAATTGTCATCAAGGTTTTGGGCTAAGCCATGTTAAATGCCCAGAAAAAACTTAGTCTCATATAGGATGTAAATATTAAGATATTGACAAAAAACTAAATAGTGTTTAGAGTCTGAAAGGATAATTTCCAGCAGGACCAATAAGGGACAATGTATGTAATATTCTAACTAGCTCTTGAGTTGTATTGTTAAGTAATGTACAGGATGGGTAAGATTTAAATATGTAAAGAACACAAGATCGCAGGGGAAAAGAACATTCTGAATAAGTGAAATTACGGAACATAATTACAAAAAAAAATCACATTACTTAAAAATCGGATATTTAAATAAAAATTTTTATTATTTAAAAATTATTTAGAAAAGTTTGAATATAGATAATATTTGACCTTCTTCCCACTGTGTGAGTCTAATTGTTAAAGTAGATGGACAGACATTTCCTATCCTTTCCCTCTGAGAGGGTGGGCACAGTTTGCACTGGAAGTATAAATGCTGAGAGTCCATTGTCAGGGCCAGAAATTCATGGTGATACTGTTAGTGGTGAGGCATTCTTAGCAATAGTGTGTGTGCGAACTGTAGACATAAATAGTTTATGACATGAAATTGCCTATGATAGTAGATTTCCAGTCATTTTGTTTAATTGCAATTTTCTGTTCCAACTTTTTTCTTTTCCCTTCCCTTCCCTTCTCCTCTCTTTCCTTTCTTTTCTTTTCTTTTTTTCTTTTTCTAGAGACAGGGTCTCACACTGTCTCCCCAGCTAGCATTCCTTGGCATGATCATAACTCATTGAACTTCAAGTTCATGGACTTGAGCGATCCTCCTGCCTCAGCTTCCCAAGTTGCTGGGACCTATAGGTACATGCCTCCTCACAACGCTAATTTTCTATTTTTTAGAGGCAGAGTCTTGTTCTTATTAAGTTTGATCTTTACTCATGGCCTCAAGGAATCCTCACACCTTGGCCTCCAGCGTGCTAGGATTACAGGCACACGCACACCTGGTTTCTGTGCCAGCTTTTAAGCTTCACAGTGGTTTCACGGGCAGTCCAACATGCTCCAATGCGTCATTTTCCCACTTTAATGGCTCCTAAGGTTCAGAGATGTGTCCAGGAACACAGGGAAAGGAGAAAGCAAATGCAGACATAATTTCAGACAAATTCCTATGCAGTTAAGTTTAGCTTTCTCCCCCAAATGAATTCTGAATTGCAATGTAAGTTATCCTGTAGAAATTATCCTCTTCAAGGCGGTGGTGCTGGGCTTCTTTCTTCTGGGTGAGTCAGTTATTGACAAAGGGCCACTCTGGGAAAGTGTAATACTCAGGTTATACCTTCCAGTCAACTCTCAGGGTAAGCAGTCTGATGGGATTTTAGGAACAGGAGCAGGTATAGTCCATAAGCCAAAACACAGACATTTCACAGGGGCAAAAGAGGGAACCATGGAAAGGATGAGAGACAAAGAAAGATTTCTAGATGGAGCAGTGATGGTGTTTGCCATAGACGACAACTGGTAAGAAAAGAAAAGGTATCGGAGCCTCAGATAACATATTCTCATAGAAAGATGAATAAAGCTTCAATTAGTTATCTGTCCTACTTGGGGGTGCAAATAATGAAAATCCTGTTAGTATCAAAAAATTGTCATGTGGAAAACTACAGCTTGCAGAGAGAGGAAGCATAGAATAATGGTTAAGAAGTTGGTCTATGAAACCCGGCTTCCTTGGTCACATATCACCTCTGTCACTTTCTAGAGGGTGACTCACGTACTCACTTCCTTCGTGACTAAAATCAGGGTTACATATTGTAGTTACACCAGAGTCTTTATGACATAAAATCAGTTAATATTTCTGACATCACTGGAACAGGCGAGAAAACTTATGGTGGTAGTGGTGGTGTCAGGTAGGGATGCATCAGGAACAGTCCCTGAAACAGACTCTTCCTTTAGAATGAGGTAGCTGAATGATTGCCATCTGCTTTCCCCTGATTGCTGTTCCTCTTTTAAGGTTGGTTCTACAGTCTTCCACATTGGTCTGTGATTTGTCCGCAATTCTGCAGATACATTTGCTTCATGTTCCAGTTAGCCAGCCTTGAGTCTAGTGCTATAGTCAAGAACCCACGTTGCCCACAGGTCTCGACTTGGAGAAATATGTGGAGAGGGGAAGAATATGAGATGAAATAGAAATGTGCTATTTATCAAAAAGATTTTTCCTTTGCCAAAGTTATGCCTGTGTGTGTTGTTAGAATTGGGTCTTGATCAGATTTATTTTTATAATTACTCAATTCTTCCCTGCATAATTGTCAGTAACCAAGATAGATCTTGGGACAATGTATGCATTACATTTAGATTATATTCTATCATTACAAAAAAGGTAGTAGAATATTAACTTCAGATAATTTTTAAATTGAGATAATTTTTCTCTAATAATCTTTTTATTTTAGTGTCCCTATACTTTGAATCATTGGCATATCAGGTCATGGATTCTTGGACCAGATTGCCTGGATTTATCTGGATCTACTACTTACTATGTCATTAATTTCATTAAGTCTCTATTTGCATGTTGAAAAAAGGGGAATTGTAACTATAAACTCATGATAAAATGGTTGCAAAGCTTAAATGAGTTGTATGGAAACAGCTTAGAATGAGGCCTAATGTAAAAAATTATAGAAAGGACAATATTCATTGTTATTATTTTATAGCAAACTTGTATATAGTCTTAAACTCCTTTTCATAAATAATTTTGAAAAAAAATGTATGTTGCCGTATAATCTACAAGCCAGATATCTGGTTAATTTGCTGTCTATTTAACATGATTTTCTTGGTCTTCATGACGTTCCTAAGTAAATATTATGCTGCACATTGAATGATTAATATCTAGAAAGTAAGCTCAGATGCGTTAGAGTTAAAAATTGTCCATAAACATATTCGTCCCTTTTTTTATACTTAAGTCTGAGGTCTCTTTTTGAATATGCTTAAAATATGCCTGAAGTAGTTCATATTTAGGAATTAACTACAAAAATGATTTGTATGATTAAAGAGGATAATTCATATTTGTTTTCAAACTGTTCACATAACATTGTAAATTTAATAAAACTGGCCGGGTGCAGTGGCTTACGCCTATAATCTTAGCACTCTGGGAGGCCAAAGTGGGTGGATTGCTTGAGCTCAGGTGTACGAGACAAGCCTCAGCAAAAGCGATACCCTGACTTTGCTAAAAGAAAGAAAAACTAGCCAGGCGTAGTAGAGCATACCTGTAGTCCCAGCTATTTAGGAGGCTGAGGCAAGAGTATCGCTCAAGTGCAAGAGTTTAAAAATTCTATGAGCTAAGACACTACTAAACTTTACCAAGGGCAACAGAGTGAGACTCTGTCTTAAAAAAGAAATAATAAAAATAATAAAAGTTTGAGATAGCTTTGAAGAAATTTCCATGTATTCCATTTTGTAATACTGAATGTCAGGTTAACATTGTAAGGTGCAGACTATTTTCCTTAAAGCTGTATCATATGAATCAAGTTAGAAAACTCCATATGGGGTAAACTACAAACTTTATCCATTTCCAGGAAAGTCCCATAGAAAAACTTCAAGGTTACAATTTATACTATTTTTAACTTCTAGCTGTCCAGTAGCATTTTAAAAACACACTTGACACTTTTTATCCTCGAGGAAACATAAATCCTAGAGAAAAAAAGCGTTTTCGATTCACACTTCTGTCTCTGCTTCAAGGTGAAGTATTAAAGAAGTGTTCTGGAAACTTTAGGATTTGCAACAAAGTGAATCAAGAGTAGGCTCTTCAGAATTCTGAACAAGGTGCTGTAGTTCATAAATGTATCCTCCTAAAAGCTCAAGGAATGTGATACTGGGTTACTGATGTGTGCGTGCATAGAGTGTGTTTAACTTTCTCCTGGTGGTAGTGATGGGTTTAACTATAATTTACAAACCAAAATTAGCTTAATTTATTTAGTTACTGTGTGCTGCGTGTCAGCAGGGCGGAGGACAATGCAGCAGTGTGCGGACACACACACAGTGCCTTCCTCTGGCTTGTTTTAATAGTTTCACATTTTCTGCCAATGCCTCTTTGAAATTTAAGGACAGCAAGAAGCAGCTCAAGGGCAAAATTCACTTGATGTAGAAGTGTCCTAACTCGTGTAGGCGTTGTTAGACGTATTTTACAAACAGCAGTACTGAAATTTGTATGCTAACTGAAATATTACTATGTGCATGATAATTCTATAGATTCTAGTGAACTTGATGAAAATAGATTCTATTAGATTTCAGCATTTGGTATGGCAGCTTTGGATGCCACTACCTAGCCCTGAGTTCAAGTCCCAAATCCATGATTTTTAAGCTGAATTTGGCCATGGTATTTAAACTCTATAACCTATAAAATTGACTATCAGAACATTGTGGTACTGTCTACCAATAAAAATGTATAACAAATGTGTAGTACCATCCAGATCTGAGGATGGTACTATTGAGGCTTATTACTCAATTATTTGTAACCACCATTATTATTAAAGAAAGATTTCTAAAGAGCCTGTTGGTATTTTATTAAAATGTATATCTGAGGCTCCTTTGTCTTGTTATAAAATAGATGAAGTAATTTTTATTAATACAAAATTATGATTTTAAAAAATTACTTGAAGGGAGAAGATTTTGTTAGCCTGGGGAAATAATTTTCAGTAATCTTCTATTTAATAAAGACATGGTAAAATTATGCCTATAGAAATTAGGGAGAAGCAAAAATCTCCCGTTCAACCCTTAGTATTTAATGTTTTTTGAGGCTTTTAACAAATGCATCAAATCAACAAAAATAGATGAGATAGAAAGATGAGAAAAGAAGAACGGCAAACTTTTATATTTACAGGCAATATTATTTTTGGGTGTGATATTTAAAAATCCAACAGAATCAACTGGCAAGTGTCAGAACTTGAGTTCTATTGGTCTTCACCGAGCTTGCTGGGTCCAAAGATTGGCAAAAATGACAGTTTGGCCTATGACCATTTCTGTTGGGTATAACATGAATGAACAGCTTCCTAATTCCTTACTGATAAAGTGTATTTTAGAAATACTAATTATAAGATGAAACAAATAATATTTCATCATACTAGCACAAATTATAGACTTCCTAGAAATAATCCTTTAAAAATACTCAATGTCTATTTTATTTTTTAAAAACAAAAATTTATTTATGACCCCCACCAAAATCTATATAAATTGGGAGATATGCAATGTTCATATAAGAGAAGATGAAGTATCACAAAGAAGATATTAAGTATTTTATAAATCAAATTAAGTTTCAATCAAAATTCTAACAGGTTTTCAGCAGAACTTGGCAAGCTGAACTTAAATAACAGTGGAAATAAGTCCATACCCAATACTCTCCTGAAAAAGAATCAGGCAGTAGATATTGTCCTACCATAGGTGAAAATATTATAGATATATCATTGCTTAAAACCATACGGTATTAGCACAAGAATTAATATTAGAACAATAGAACAGAGTAGAGTGTTCATATGTAGAATCATTTATTTGCATTTATGATACATATGACATTTCTAATCAGTGGAGAAATAGTGATCCACCAATTGATGTAAAATTTGTGTTATAATGCATTTGTATAGGAAAAGCAAGTTGCATTAGAAAATTCTTATTTCAAACAATAAATAAAATAATTTTCAGATGAATTATAATCCTAAACAACAAAAGGCAAAGGTGTAATTAATATGTTAATGCATTTGGAAGTAAACAAAGGCTCTGTCTAAACAAACCTATAAGACCTATATTAACATAAATAATGAAAATGTAAAAACATAAAGAAATTATGATAAAATGACCATATAAAAGTTAAGAATTTGTTTACCAGAAACAACACCCTAATTGATGCCAATAGACAAGCGACTGTCTGGATGAAAATATGTATCAAAATGATCGCCGAGTTTTAAACATTATGAAGGAGCGAGTACCCTGGCTGAGCAGAAACAGGTGATACGTCACAGAGAATTCTGGGAAATTCACAGAACAGGGGATGAAATGGGGAATCAATATGGCAAGGACGTCCAATCTCACTAATAATTAAGAACATACAAATTTTAACAGGTTAGATATTATTTTTTTACACATTAGAAGAGCAAAAATTGATAGTGAAATGGAAAAAAAAGATAGTCATTGATGGTCTGCATGTGCCCCTTACACAGTCCTGTGTGAAACAATCTGCCATTATTTCTTAATACCCAAAGGACATGCGTCCACGATGTGTCCCCCTCCACGTCTCAGTAGCTGCCTCACAGAAGCACTCGCCGCTTTCCACAAAAGGAATGTTCATTGCAATCTAATTCCACAAAATGAGCATGATGACAAATGGAAACAGTTGAAAAGACATTAATATAGAAACGGATAAACAAATTATAGTTTATCATTCTATAAATTATCATGCACAATTTAAGAAGAATGATGAGGACCTTTACATACTAATAGTTAAATATTCCAAGCACATATTGTTTAAAAATAATGAAAGATTTGTGTGTGTGTGTGTGTGCATTTTGTGATAACTCGTATTTAAAAATAAATCACACAAACAAAACTCACAAAGTACTGTCATATATTTTCTACAGAAAAATGTGTTTTGTGTGCATGAAGGGAACTTAGAACTCTATGAAAATATTTGTGTATTTTATTGAACATAATCAGGTATTAGTTATGTCATGTTATATTTATTTTATAAAAGAACACAGAATAATAACATACTACCTTAAAAGATAGTTTTTCAGATTCAACTAGCCACGGTAATTATCACAGTCACGAGTACCTAACAGTGGCTGCTCATGCAACTGCTATTCTTTCTACCCGTACACAAAAAAATAGATAGAACTTGTTTAAATCTCTATTACTTTAGGACATCTATCATTTGACATAAATTAAGAAATTAGTGATTAATATGGAGAACGTGGATTTAGGAAATATACCTCTGTCGGTCATTAATTGATTTAAATTTAATTCAATTTTCCCTAGTCTAAAAATATAATCTAGTTTGAAAAATTTTTTTGTGGTAATTGAAAATAATTGATTTGGAGAAAGTAAGAAAATAGTTTTTGTGTTAATTATGATTTTATAGTATATGTACATATAAAATATTAACAGTACATATATAATGTAAGGTCATACATAATTCCATAAAATTTGTGTCTTATGAATGATCATCAAGGGCCTGGATCCAAATTCAGTTACCAAGTGTTGGTGACTGCAGAGGACTAAGCAGGACCGGTCGGGTCATCAGCCTTCGTCATTTGCTCAGGGTCACACCTGACTTATTTGGAGACTTTTTAACTAAGCACCAACACCATAGGCCTCCCCTGCCATCCTGACTAGTGCTCAGGAAATGGTAGTTTGAAAAGATAACAGAAAATTTTATTGTGTGGCCAATGTAGGGAATCATGGCTTTTTGGGAAATCTGACAAGGATTTTGAAAAGAGTTTATACTTGTTAAGCTCTTGTAGTCTTTTCTTAATTAGGATACTTTAATTATTTAGGGACATAAAGCCCCCATTTTTCAATTGATTACAGAAACAATAATAATTTTGATTTTTTAAGGAATTAGAACTTAGACCCATTGAATGACAAAGTGTCACAGTAGAAATTATTTGAAATTTAAAAAATCAGAAAATGCTTTCAAAGTCACCTGATTACTAAGCACAAATAGAATTACAATGAGTGTGTATCACTAAATCTGTTGTGAAAAATTTCTATCTCTCCAGATAAAAATATTATTATTTTATAATGAGAAGTTGAGAATTCCCTCTAAAGGTACAAACATTTTTATCAATTGGCTTATAATTATTTTAATTGAATCGATTAAATGCATTTGCACAAATGATTATGAGGTGTTAGGTATGTATTATAGCAAATGAATGCTAAGGAAATGCATAAAATAACCATAGCAGAAATATTAACTTGGAAGATTTTAATGCTTTTTTAAGTATAGCAATATACTACAATCACAAAGTGGCTCATAATCATCACTATTATTTCTGACTAAAATATCAAGTTAGATGTAGCCAATAAAATAATACTTAAAGTTTAAAAAGACATCTGTTTTTATTGTTTTTAAAAGGTAGCAACCATAGGAGTGAGATTACAGAAGTAGATGCTGATTTGATTTTATGAAAAAGACTCTTATACTTCATTGATGATCAAATAATTACCTGAATTAATATGTCCTAGATAGACCTAATTTGAGTTTTCAGTGGCAATATCTTTTAAAACCCCCTAGATTTTTATGATCAAATCATTCTCTTTACCAGAGGGGAATCTTGTACTTCAAATAACACACTCGTAATAATATTTTTATCTATGTAGAGCTTTTTGGTCCCTAATAAAGACCTGTTTGAATTTTGTTGTAGACACAAACGTGACTCCACAAAAATGTTAACATCTTATAAAATCCAGGGATTTTACCAATGCAATTAAGTAAAGGTTCTTTAGGTGGCAAGATTATTCTGGAACTTTCTGGTCGTCCCAGGGAAACCATAGGGGTTCTTGAAATAGATAGGGAAGAAGGTCAGGGTCAGAGGAAGGAGAAAGGGCTGCAAACCCAGGGATACAGCTGGTCTCTAGAGACTGAAAAACACAAGAAACCTGGTCCCCTAGAAAAAATGGAGCTCTGGCAACACTTTGTTTTAGCCCACAACTCTGATTTCAGACTTTTAACCTCCAAACTGCAAGAGAACAAACTTGTATTGTTTAGCTGCCAAGTTTCTGGCAATTTGTTACAGCAGCAACAGACAATGAACACAGTCTCCACACACATCATATGACTTACTTTTATAATTGTGTCTCAAACTACAAGAACATACCAATAGTAAAGACTTAATATTGTCATCTAATTCCTTGTGAATCATGCTATATTGTTCTAAGTGAGTTGCTATATTCTAATATTTTTATTTCATAAGCTAATAACTAGTTAAAATTGGGAAGTTGATATTGCTTAAATTCCATTTCATATCTCATTATTTTCTGTTATAAATTAACCTAATATTATTAATAATTCAGAAACTAGGAAAAAGTGGAAAGATTTCATTTCCCTTAAGTTTTCAGAAATCAGAGTAATGCATGGTATAATTATGACATTTCTACATACTTCTAATCATATTGTACATATAACTTTATAACCCACTTTACCATTTAATATTTTCATAGTTCTTATATAGTTTTCATGAGCATCATTTTAAATTCCTACATAATATTTTCCTGAATGGATACAATTTCTTAACTATTTAACATTTAAACTGTTTCTGAGTTTTCACTATTATTGATAATGTATTTTAATACATGCCTAATTGTCTTTGGTCTCTCTATGTTGAAGTGATTTATATTTTTTAAAACCTTTTGGTGAAATAAGACTTGTGGGCCAAACAAAAATTAAATATTATAAATATTTATTTATATACTCAATAAATATGTATTAATTTGTATATTGTTATTATAAAGCATAATGTAGGAAGTAAATGGTGTGCAAAATGCTAGATATAGATTGATAAACAACACAGATGTGTTTTCTGTTTTGCAAGAATATTTAAGCTATGGGAATTATGTGATAATTAGATGTAATTAAGCAGTTAATATGTATTTTAACATACATTATTATTATATATATCTATGAAACATACGAGTGGATTTTTTGTCTTAGCTAGGTCTCTGAAATTGGTTCAAAATTATTCAGTTTTGTCTTTGAGCATTTACAAGATACTTAAAGTGCATGTATATACATACATATTGTTGATGTGTATTAATACACGGTAATCTATACATAACTAATTTGCATTTAAATTGGCTATTTAAATTCATCACCTGTGAGTTGTTACTGTACCTGTTATTTGCATCAGGAAGTTAGGATCAGGGAGGTGTTGTGTAAAGTTCTCAAGGTCATGTGATTACAAGGTAGCAAATCCAATTCAAATTCATGTGTTCTGACTGTAAATCTAGGTAGGTTAGATCCTGGCATTGCTCTGCATCAGTAGTTTTGATAGTTTTATATGCCCATTTATTTACTAATGACACTCTGCAAAGTCATTAGTCATTATCCCTCCTGGCCAATTCTTATCTTTGAGAAGGAAATATTGTACTATAGTCAAAACCCATCACTGGGAATTCCATCTCCTTTGCTGTGGGACTTACCTTCTAACCAAACCAACTGATTTAATAAACTAAGAAAATGATGACTTTACTTTGTACATTATTTACTTATAAAAATCAAAGTAATTTTAGGATATAAGTAGGTTCCTGGAATTTTTTTTTTTTTTTGAGACAGAGTCTCACTATTTTGCCTTTGGTAGAGTGCTATGGCATCACAGCTCACAGCAACCTCAAACTCTTGGGCTTCAGTGATTCTCTTACCTCAACCTCCCAAGTAACTGGGACAGCAGGTGCCCACCACGACACCTGGCTATTTTTTGTTGTAGTTGTCATTGTTTTTGGAGGCCAGCTCGGTGTATGTGGCTGGTGCCCTAACCACTGAGAAAGGGGTGCTGAGCCAGTTCTTGGAAAGTTTAAACCAAACTTCCGGTCAGGCTAGGAAGATCTTTGAGAGATGAAGAAGAAGTAACTTGGTCAAATGTGGTGGCTCATACCTATAAGCCTAGCACTTTGGAAGGTCCAGGAGAGAGAATTGCTTGAGGACAGGTGTTCAAGAGCACCCTGAGGAAGAGTGGGACTCTGCCTCCACAAAAAATAGAAAAATTAGCCAGGCACTGAGCTATTTGGGAGGCTGAGGGAGGAAGATGGCCTGAGCCCAGGAGTTTGAGGTTGCTATGAGATATGGTGATGCCATTCATGCCACCTGCAGTGAAGAGGAAGACTCTGTTGAGTAACTTGATCCTGTGATTTGACTACTAAGTGGGAAGGGAATGCCAGGACAGGGTGATTGTGACAAGTGGATTTTTGGAGGCAAAAGTAGAATAACCAAAGGAGGTGAAAACTATGATCCAAGTAAGGAGCTTACTTGGAGGGGAGCACATTTTAGATCTGACCCCCAGGGCACGTGGAGAGCACCACAAAGTCTCAACTCCACGGAAAGAACAATTAATGAATAAAGATAACATGTTAAGCTGCAGTCATCTCAAAGGTTAAATTTCATAGAAATTTTGATTTAGTGTATATAAAAATCACAGGGATATCACCAGCAAATAAGGATAAGAGGATATTTTGTTAACAGGAATAAAATTTTGACAATAGCCCATATTCAAGGACGACGGCACTGCACAGGAGGAGTGAGGCAGGTGTGGCTCAGAGAGTGACATTCATGGTGATGTTGGACTTTCTTGCATTGAGGGAATGTTGTCCTTAGTGCTGGTACGAGTTAACGACCATCTAGCCATCCTGCAGTTAGAGGGGAAGACAGAGAATAAATTACCCTGAGCCTTCATGTACCTGCGTGTAGTATCATTTGCCATTATTCTTAAGGTGGTCACAGACTTAAAATAACTAGTCCTGGAATAGCAAGCAATGAAATGAAAGACACTCTGAGAAGCTCTGCAGTGCTCATCTGACCTGATAACACTGCTGCTGGCTGGCCAGTGTGCACTCCGGGCCTTCCACATGGACACACTTAATCTCTGTGGGAGCCAGTTTCCAAGCTGGACCACGCGGAAGCCGGTCTCGTGATGTGCGCACACTTGTGTAGTCCTCTCCTACCGGTGTCAGAGTTGGTCCAAGTTGCCTCTGGTGGAAACGATGGGCTGCCAGCTAGGTCCCCATTACACGGGGGGCGGGGGGCTTCTGCCTTGGGCACATTCCTGCTCCCTTCTGCTCACTTGAGATCATCTGGGACCACTCAGAGGGAAGCCGCTTCCTGTTGTGTGGACACCCAGGCCCAGTATAAAATGGTAGTTTCTGGCCCATGGCTAGCAAGGGACTGATGCCTGTTCTAACAACCACGGGTTTGAGAACGTTTGGGAAGGGTTTCTCAGCCCCAGTCAAGCCTTGACGGCTCAGCCCTGGCCGTCAGCTCCGTCCTGTGAGATAACTTCTGCCAGACCTGGCAATGCTGCTGCAAGACCGTTGAATAAAGAAGCTATCGGATAATAAAAGAATATTGTTTCAAGCTGCTGATTTTTCAGATAACTTGCTATGCAGCTATAGGTAACTAATATCTGCCTTGGTTGCTACATCTGGTGCCTGGATATTGAAGAGAAAATAGGCTCTTCAGTGAAGGACCTAGAGCGTGGAAGAGGAGGGCTTGGTAAGGTAGAGGAGGGGAAGCAAGGACAGGCGTTGCAGTCACTGGGGGTGGCATTTCCTGCTCTCTCTGATCTGCTCTGCCTTTATGCTAATGAGGTGATAGAATCTCCCCCAGATATTCCTGCAGGGTTACACTCCTCCACATTCCCATCTTTGCATTCTTTACCTTCCCTCCCCTTGCTGCTCAGAGATTCACTCATTCTGTTAGCCAACGATTCGGTCATGTTCTCCATTTGAAAAGTGTTCTTCTCCTTGGTGCTATTGAAGGGCTCTGTCCATTTCCCTTTATTTTTTTTATTTTTTTTTACATTTTTTTTTAATAATTTTATTGAATCATAATTATGTACATTGGTGCAATCACAGGGCACGATTCATATACATTCAGAAATATTTTGATCGTACTGTTACAGATATCCTTCATGGCATTTCCTTGATCACTATATAAAGAC
>CAUYON010037786.1:0-32334 GCA_963573935.1 Arctocebus calabarensis | reverse complement strand
AGGAGGTCTTTTTTTTTTTTTTGCAGATGGGGGTGCCTTTTTTTTGTTTTCATTTTAAATATTGTATTTGTATTTGTTCCCTTTTTTGTTTGTTTTGTTTTGTTTTTGGCCAGAGCTGGGTTTGAACCCAACACCACTGGGATATGGGTTTGGTGCTCTAGTCCTTTGAGCCACAGGCGCCGCCCCCCATTTTTTTTTTTTTTTACTTCAAAATAAGATATTGCAGTGTGCATAGGAATATGTTCATAGTTTTTTTTAAAAAACTATAGTCTGGCCCTTAAATAGTCTGAGGGACAGTGAACTGGCCCCCTGTTTAAAAAGTTTGAGGACTCCTGGTCTATATTCTTCATCCAGAATATGGGAGGAAGAACAGTACTAGCACATCACATAGGTTTGTTGTTGTATTTTTTTTTTTTTTCTTTTTTGAGGCAAATGCCATGGCCTCATACCTCATAGCAATCTCAAACTCTTGGGCTCAAGTGATTGTCTTGCCTCAGCCTCCCAACTAGCTGGGACTACAGGCATCAGCCACAATGCCCAAGTATTTTTGGCATTGGTTAGGCTGGTCTCCAACCCCTGAACTCAATCACTCTGCCCACCTCAGCTTCTCAGAGTGCTGGGATTACAGGTGTGAGCCACCCCGCCTGGCCTCACATAGGTTTCTTGTAACAAATACACATAAAGGACATCAAACAATGCTGGGTTTGTAGTAAGCCACATGTCATTTTATCACTGTTATTATTATGTTACAAAAGAATCACCTACTACTGTTGTTATTTCAAGCCTCAAAACTTTTGTAAACACCATACTTGGAGAAGGCTACTATTGTTGGTAACATTTATTGCACATTTATTACATATCAGTCATTTTGCTGATAATTTCAAAAAATCTACCTTATTTCAGAAAAATCCCTGCTCAGCAGGTAGTACCATGGCCGTCTTTTAGCCTGTGAAGAACCTGAGTGTTTAGTGAATTGCCCATGGCCAAAAAACCGTAAGTGACAGGCCAGGTGGTCATTCCCTTTCCTTGTGGGTGCTGGTCCTGGTTGCATTCCTCTCTTGTTCTTTCAACTTAACACAAGTCCTTGACCTCTTTCGGTGGCATGTGGAGATTAAGGGCAGGTACTAACACCCACAGCCTTATTTTCTTTACTCAGTTGTACAGAGGGAAGTGTTGTGCAAACTGTGACATTTCTCCCAGAAATGTGAGGAATTTGATCTTTACACAGGAAGATAAGCCAAAGGTGGGAATGTAAGGTCACAGTTACGGGGAGCTCCTACATCACCTTGCACCTCAGAGGAGAAAAATCTATGGGGACCCAGCACACTTTGATTCAAGCCAGAACCCCAAGGAGGCCCCTGTAGTCCTGGGGAGGCCACTATGAAAAGTTGGAGGTGGAGAACCTGCTAGATCTCCTTGGGTCTTTCAATGACACATTCCCTGCAAACAATGCATCACTAGGCTTCCACCTTAGCAGAGTAAGTGAAACATGTAAACAAATAATAAATTATGTCTGTGCCACTGTGCCAATAGGGTGTAGAAATAGTAACTACAAAATACTTCCCAGGGGGAGAAAGTGTACTGGGACTGTGTTAGAACACCCCAATGTCATTGCCAACAGCACTATTTCAACACCCAAGTAAGCTAGCGGGGTTACTTCCTAAAGGAAGACTTTGTCTTTTTCCTTTTTTTCTTAAACACTTGACTTTTCTTCTCCTCTAAATAATGCATATCATTCTTTTCTGAAGGGACCTGAAAAGCAAATTCCTTCCATTGGTCTACAGAGGACTCGGGATGTAACTCTCTTTTTTAGGGTGAGTTCATGAACTCATTACTAGCTGGAACATTTCTGCAAAGAGAATCTTCTCATTGTGTATTTACTACCCTTGGAGCATAGTTCTTATAGAAAAGGCAGGAAAAATACTTTTTTTTTCAAACTAATGAATTGGTCACCTAGTATTCTATAAAAGTGACCACCAGTCCATTTTTTTTTAGTATCGTATATGTGTGTGTATGTGTGTGTGTGTACACCTATTGTATATAACAGTGTGGTTTAATTAATTGCAGGTGTTTAAAATTTTTGACCAATGGAAACCTTTTTCAATTTGGCCAATAAGTCCTTTTGCTGTGAGCAAATAATTGATAGCTTCCTTGCTTTCCGATATGACAAAATGTTCTAGGCTCACTTCCCAGAGTAAAAATTAAACATTTCTCCAAGGATCTGGCTTCTTTTAGTGAGAGACTGTATTTAGAAATCACAATCTATACCTAGGGTATTGTCTTTTAATTTCCACTTTTGTGCTATTTGTTTTATAATGTACATGATGTATTAGTTGTATAGTAGATGCATATAATTTATGAATGACAAACAAAGACACATGTGCTTCCTAAAAGGGGTACCCCAAATAGAGAGTCTAAAGACTACTTGTTCAGTACATAGACCTGGGAAATGGGCTTGAATTGTGGTCCTGGACCCTCTTTCTTTCTAGCTGTTTATTCTTGCTCAAGTTCTTTTTTTCTCCCTAACCTTTAATTTCTTAAAGTGTAAAACAAAAGTAGTAATAGCGACTTCATGGAATATTGTGATGACCAAATAAGATAGATACATAGAGACATTTGTGCACACATACGAGGTCTGACGATTAAGTTCATGAACTCATCCTAAAAAAAGTGTTACATACTTCATTGCTGAATATCCCTACAGTCACCTTGAACTACTCTCCTTGGGACACTATACACAGATGCCAAAGCCCAGTCTACTCTCCAGAGCAGTTCTGGAACTTTCCCTGGAATGGTATTAGAGCTGTCGTTGTATTATCCTCGATGTACTGAATGTCATCAAAATGTTTTCCTTTCCATACTTTCTTCATCTTTGGGTAAAGAAAAAAGTCATTGGGAGCCAGACCAGGTGAGTAGGGAAGGTGTTCCAATACAGTTGTTTGCTTACTGGCTCACAGATAGTGCCTGTGTGTTAGAGCATGGATGTGATACAAGAACCTATGTTTGCACACACCTTTCTCACGTCGAGATTTTTGGTTAAGATTTTCCTAATTGTTTATGTGTCGATGTTTACTTGGCCCACTATGCTTCTCACACTCAGCTGTCAATTTTAATGCCAGTTCAACCGATTTTTGCCATGCTTTTTGTCAGTTTTGCGCACAGGGGTGAGTTTGTGAGCTTAACTGTCAGACCTCATACCCTGGCCTCACTCACCAAAAGGGAGCTATTTATATATTGATAGATGATATCAGCTAAGATCAGTGTTGATAGAGTCCCGCTCCTAGGTAGGGGTCTGTGTCTTCCTACAAGGAGCTTGCAAATCAGAGGAACTGAGAAACAGCACACGTGGAAAAGTCAGGCAGTGTCCATCTTTCCAAGGTCCTAATGAGCAACACGCAGGGTGAGGTTTTTTGGAAATTTTGAGAACACTCTCTGGAACCTGGAGAGATCTACATACAAGTCTTCATGAGGACGACGAGATGTTAGCTGGGCCGTGAAGTCTGGCCTGCAGGGAGGGCCTCCCTCTCGGGGGAGGCAGCCTGTCTAGGTAACAGGAGGCAGCAAAGCAGCGGTAGGAGGAGGAGCTTCTGGAAGCAACAGTCCCAGAAAGGAAAGGCTGGTCTGCAGTGCCCAGCCCTCCAGCCAGGGGAACGGAAGCAGGACAGAGAGTGGGCCCCTGTTGGTTCGAAGAGAACCAATTTTGTCTCTCAGTAGTAGAGGGAAGATAGACTGCAGGCGGTGGGGGTGGGGTGGGGAAGGGAAAAGGCTCTTGGTTTGTAAAAGAACAAAGCAGTCAAGGCACTGGAAACCTGCAGCGTGACCTAAAAACACACAGGCTGCCCAGGCAGGTGGCAAGCCGCTCTGCACCAGGAGGGAGCTGCTACAGGAAAATAGAGATTTTTACAATGACTTTGATGACCCAAGACCTAGGAACTGCCAAGACCAGGCTTCCGGCAGCAAAGCGAACATCAGGGACAAATGAAACAGCGCTTGCCTCTCAAATCTCTGGCTCTGAGAGTCTGTCTCCCATCGAGCTGGGCTGCATCAGGAGCCCACATTAGCAAGACTTGATTACACGGCAACCGCTAAGCACTTAACACACACTCCCCTGCTCAGGCTCGAGGCGGACAGCTCCCATTCAACCAGTGAGGACCAGAGGGGCTGAGAAGTCCAGTGATGTACTGGAGTTAAACACAGACTGGAGGTGAGATCCGCACTCAGGTCTTTCTCTAAAACCCATGCCCTTCCCACTCCTACTGACCGGGATGAGCCGGGTCACTCATCTAGTACACGGTCCTTGGTCACCCATGGTAGGAGTTGCTATTTACTGCACATTTGGAATCTATCAGGCACGTTCTGTGTTTTCTGTATGCGCTAACTCCTATAATCCTCACGAGAGGCTCTTCTATTTCTCTCATTTTGGAAAATGAGGCACAGAGAGGTTAAATAACCCAACTCAGGTCATGCTGAAAACAATGCAAGGATTGACACCCAGGTAGAGCCTGTGTGTTTGACTCAGTTGCTGTGCTGGGCCTGCTGCTGGGCACCATGGTGTCCATACCGGTTTCCTTCATAATGCAGCAGTGTATTCACGGGGGAGGCCCCGTGGGTGCGGGAGAGGAAAGCTGGCCCCACTGAAATTCCCTGGGTACAGAAGGCCAGGAGGTGGTGCGTGGGAAGCTTGTGTGCTAAGGACACCATCTGCTTCCTGACAGTGACACCTCTGATCCTAAGGTGAGATTAGTTCAGTCCCTTTTGGCACTTGGTTTCAGGATCTGAGAAATCTGAATCTTGTTAGGGGTGTATGTGCTGGGGGAAGGAACTTGTCCAACTTTGCGGGTATCTGAAGAATTTTTTTATTTTCAATTAAACACTCTTCTTGGGAGGTTAAAGGGAAAGCACAAGCAGGTGTTGTTAAGAGTGAAAAAAATCTTCTCTGTCCCTCGGGGACTGACTAAGAGCTATGCCTGTTCTACTGAGATCTGCAGTTCAATTTATCTTCCTTAAATGACCACATAGGAAAATGATCACAGCAGCGAAGCAACATTAGAAATGTGAAATGGATAAATAAAACCTTGGGTGAGTGCACCAGCTGCTGGACCCATTTGAAAAATGGGGATGTGGGGAGCACACAGACCCAGCTGTGAGAGGCCTTTGGAAGGAAGGCGAGGGAACAAATGTCAAGCGGTTAAAAAGGGAAACTGACATGCACAGGCCCGCAGGTCCTTGCAGGTTTCTTTCTTCAAGAGCAAGGCTGAAGCTTCCCTGGGTCATTTCCCTGCAGTGGTCAGAGCTGCTTCTAATATTAATATTAGGCTAGAATCCTGGCACACTAGAGGTGCCAGGGGGCTGTGAGGTCATACTTTATGGTCTGACTGCCTCTCTCTGCAAATGAGGAACTAGAGAGATAAAGTGACCCAAGTGATGCAGTGATAAGGTCTGATATTTTACATGTGTTTTCTTGTGGGATATTTATAAAAATCAAACCGGTCATCGGGTAGGAATGTAGGCTAACATCGGTGAACTCTACAATGTTCCAGATACTGGTGAGCCCTCTGCGTACATGATCTCACGTAGTCTTCACAATAACCTGACGAGGTTGGTCCTAATATAGCCTGTATTTTCCTAGATGAGGCCATCTGGGTCTGGAGAGATTAAGTGGCCATTCTGAGGTCACACTAGGAAATGGTAGAGCCGTGACTCGAGCCAGCCCTGGCACCAAATCCCCTGCAAACTGAATTCTATTGCCTTCTAATAAGAGGAGGAAGATGGTCTAATGAACCAGGATATACCTTGTGGGAATATTATTTTACAATTAAAAATTATTATGAGTTCTATGCAGAAACATGGTAAATGCCTTTTATCAATACACAGAGTTTAGTGAGAATGTGACACTTGATGTAAAAATACTCAGAAGAAAAATGGAAGTAGAACACTTAAACATTAACAGCTGTTGAGTAGGGTGAAAAGCATTTTCTTTCTGTTTTTTTTCCTCCATTTGAATTTCTATAATGTAGCATAAGCCTTTTGAAATGAACAAATGAACATAATCATTTTTTCCTTGAAAAACTAGCACTATACTCAGAGAATCGATAAGAAAAAGGCTTACACGAATAGTAATATATTTTTCTTTCCTTGGCAATAAAAATTAATAAGTAATTGATTTGCAGTAGGAGATAGAAGAACATTATACAAAGTCCATACATAACACAAATCTCTTTTCACATTTCCTCTGATGCAACAAAAACTGAAGTTCAGAGAACTTTAATTTTGAAGTTACCCTATATTTATGGCTTGCGTAGTGTAGTCTATTAATAAAAGGAGATAACCTTCCTATGTTTACCAGGGTGGTGACTAATCATTCTTTCCTCCGGTCTGTAACTGAGTTCCAGCGCACACGGAGGCTCAAGGACACATTGGATTGGAAGATTCTTTACTGCCCACCAGTCCACACATGGGCACTCAGACCTGGAGTGGTGACGTCTCTTGCTCAAGGTCTTGTGACTCTTAATATTTAAATATCAAATATAAACTCTAAGCTTCTCAAGGGCAAGTCCCTTTCATTTTTTGTGCCAACCCCAGAACCTTGTGCAAAATTTTTCTTTTATTAGATGAGTCAAAACTTCAGTGGGGAGATAGGATGAAAAACTTAGGTTAATATATACTGGCAATAGAGAAGTAGCTCATAGCTACTAAGCACTTCCTGGATGCTTTGCAGAACTTAATTAAATAAGTTACTGAAATAATTCAGTAGTAGAGGTAATAGTGTATTAGGCTTGTTTCTGTGCTGTGGAAATTAAAGCTCAGGAAGGCTGAACCACCTGCCCAAAGTCTAGCAGGTAGCTAGGCCAGGATTTTAACTTGAACTTCAGAGCTGAAGGTTATTGGGACTCATAGCACCAACTTAAGCTCTTGGGCACATTTTTATTCCTGAAACTGAACTTAGGTAAGCAGGGAAACTAGACTGAGTGTCAAATGTCTATAGCTCCTGAAACATGGCCAGATCATTTTGCCACAATTCTGCAAAGCCTTAAAATGACTCCCCTCATGAAAGCAACCAGTCCATGTCTCTTTCCCTCCTCTCCACACCCAAGCTTGCCTAGGAGTAAGGTCAGATCTATCAGCCGCTGGTCACTTTGACCTTACCTATTTAGCGTGCCCCTCCCCCCTTTTTAACAGAAACTGTGTTTGAATGCAAGCACGGTAACTTACTCAGCATTCATTCAACATAGCTCAAGTTTTAAGCCTGCACAAGGCATGGGATGAGGATGTGGGAACAAAGTTATTTTCCAATATATAAACGGCTTCTAACCTCAAGGGTGTTAAAAGCCATTCTTGAGATACTTTTACTCAAGGAGAATGTTCTTCAGCTCAATACAGGTAAATACAAAAGATGTAAAGTCGCCACCTTTTTATGGCTGAATAGCATTCCTAGGTAGCTCCTTTTGTCATTCATAAATGTGATGATTGGCTTTTCATGCACATGTGAGAGATGTGCCTCCCGCAAATCTTGTTATGATGTTGGCACATTACCTGACCTGTGTGTTTTTTTCTGACATGAAAGAAAATAGTATTCTTTGATATTCATATACCACCGTTTATAATCCATTCATAAGTTGATGGGCTCTTAGGTTATTTCCACATCTTTGCAATTGTGAATTGAGCTGGGAAGGGTCTCAGTAAAGTCCCACCTAATGGGCACAATGTAGGGGTATACATTTATTTCCTTGATGAAGGACTCAAATACAACTCAGACTTTTTCTAACAAACACAAACAATGTAAACCTAATTGTATATACCTTATAATAATCTGAAACAAAAAAACAAACGTTAAAATCCACACAGCCAGCTTTTACTTTGAAGCCAGTCAGATTCAATGGAGGCCAATAGGCGATGCTTTTTGTGGCTGCTTTTTAATAGTGAGCACTGCACACTTGTAAAGTTTGCAATTATGCAAACACTCGAGTATCCTAATACTCATCAAGGCAGTCCTGACGCTGCCTGCACTGGATGGCCCAAGATCTAGTTCCTCTGTTAAAATTAAGTGGCCCTGGCTGACTTCAGGATAAACTGTGTTAACTAGTCAATGAACAGAGCCAGGAAAATTGGTATCAAAGGAAAGTAAGAGAAAGGAAAGAGTGGATGAAATGTGAGTAACAGTTGGAAAGCAAATGGATGGAGAATCAGCTTTGCCACTAGTCAGCTGAGCTAGAACCTTGGCTCCACCCAGCACTGTCTGTGTGACCTCAGCAAGTCCCATAGCTACTCTCTTAGGTTCAGCTGCAAAATCACCAAGATGATAGACCAATACCTTCCTTGCAGCCTTCTTAGATTTGGGCTAATACCTATAAAATGTCTTGCTCTGTGCCCAGCATCTTGTAAAGCCCAATGTGTGGTAACTGTCTTTATTATTTAAAATCACTGGTGTTCCTACTAGCATTTGGCTTGTCACAGTTGTAAATAATGAGACCCTGAAAAGTGAGGAAAAATAGTTTTGTTAAAGCAAAGTCAAACATCAGCTCAGCAATATCTGCTGGTCAACAATAGACATCACTGCAGCGGACTTCAGAAGGGGGTGGAAAAGCAAGGGGTATTATGCAGCTTATTTTTTTCAATGAGGGCGAGAAGATAAAAATGCAAGTTAAAATGAAAACAGAACTAAAAAGGCTTGTTTTTCAAAACACAAAGCTAGGCTCCCTTTGAAAGAGAAAATGAAATCACCAACTTGTTTTGTCTGTGAAGACAAACTACAGATGAACATGGAGCCCCAGTTGTTGCTCAGGTTTGATCCCCTAAGAATGCACTAGAGCAAGGGATAGTAGTTCATGTAAGGCAAGCAGCCATGACAGACAGGCCCCAAAGCTCAGATGCTTAACATAATGGATGCATCCTTCTTCTTGCACGTGAGGGGCAAGAACTTGGGCAAGGGAGGGCTGGGGGTGGAGATCTCTACTTCATGTAGTCATACAGGGCTCAAGATGACGACCGAGTCTCTGCTACCTTCAATGGGTGGCTTCAGTTCTGCCTTAGCTTTGACTTCCAGCCTGCAGATGGAGAAGAGAGAAGGATTCAATGGGAAGTTTTTTATGGACCAGACCTGGAAGGCATAAGTGTCACTTTTGCTCCATACTTCTTGGCTAAAAACTAAGTCACACCCTAACTGCAAAGGGCGCAAAAAACAAATAAACAAACAAATGATCTCTTTGTATGCTCAGGGGGAAATGGAAATGGATGTCCAGAATAGCAATCAGTCTGCCATGTGGGGTACCTGCAGACTCCAGGGGTGCTCCCCACATGTCTGGGAGACTAGGTCCTGCTATTCCTTATCTTCTGTCTTACAACTGCACCCAGGTATTTCGTGCTCACGTTCATGGCACTCAGACATGAGTAATGAAATGGAGGAGAAAAAAGATAAGGGGGGAAAGATAATAAGAACTCTAAAAGGGAGAGTATCAAGTGAAATTCGCCCAAAGAAGGAAAAATAGCCATCTACTCTCTCTGCTTACAGGAGACGCTGAAGATGAGGCCCCAGGATAAGAAATCAGGGCAGCGTTCATTGGGCTGCATTGGCAGATTTTGCTATGTTTTGACAGTGCTAAATTTAAGCCAGACATTGCTTCTTTTGCAAAACAAGAGTGTTTGATTGATTGTTGTGGTATTATGATTCCTGAATGTTGTGACTCAAGCCTACATCCTCCAGTCATAGCATTCGTAATGATCTCACCTGCTTCTGGAAGATCTCAGTTCTAAGGCCTTCTAGACCAGTGTTTTTCAACCTTTTAAAAAATCTCATAGCACACTTGAACCTATAGTTAAAACTTCCGTAGCACACTGAGATTATGTTGATCAAAAAAAAAGAAAAGAGTGCTTTGAACTTGTTTCGAAAAGAATTTAATTAATGATCTTTAAAATTTTTCGCAGCACACCTAAGAGCCTCTCACGGCACACTGGTTGAAAGTCACTGCCATAGACCACAGAGGCATGACTTCCTTTATCAGTATCTCTGAAACAAGTGCCCTACTATTCTTGTCTATCTACCCCTGGGCCACCCATTCTTCTGGGCTCCATGTCTCACCTTCCACAATCTCCACCTTCCTGTAAAACAGGGCTTTGAGGCTTATGACACAATAAGAAATGCAGTTTATATTTGACACAGGACTCACATACACGCAATTGAAACAAAAGTTCCTTGAAACATTCTTTTTAAAAATGAGAATGGGATTTTATTCTATTCTGGTCCGTTAAAAAAACAAATGCTGCTTGGGAGTCACTAAGTCATTCAGACAAACCATCTTCATTTGGTTGTAATCTACCAGGCTCCCCAGTGACCAGCCTCCCTTGATAGACTGTTTTTGTTCTCATTGAAGCCAAGGAACTTGACCTCTGCTCTACTTTGCCTACATTCTCCGAAAACCACTCCCTCGGCTCTTTTCTGCACGACCTCAGCCTCCCAGCTTCCCCCACCCCCATATCCACTCTCCCAGTGCTCAGGAACTCCTCGCCTCTGCCCCGCCACTGACTGTCTGTTTTCAGGCTCTTCCTGCCTTTGCTTCCTCCCCAGTCCCGCACACACCCCAGGACCACTGCTTCCTGATCTGTCTGTTCGGTCACCCCTTTATTTTTACTATCCTCCCAATAACTGAGACTGCAGCTCGGCCATCAGCCCGGTGGGTGAGGCCCACAAAGTCCAGACACAAGTGTCTGGGCCGGGTTTATTATTGGGGATGGCGTCTACATGGACTCACCACTGGCGAGTTATTCCTTAGCCCACTGTAGTCTTCCTGCCCCCAATATCTCTGCATTGTCCTCTGGACTGTGACGATATCAGCGACTCCCTGCTCCTCGTTCTACTCTCTGCGACACCTGAGACTCCCGATGTCTTTCACAGCCTCTCCCCCATTCCTTTGAGGACTCCCTCGTCCCAGCTCTCCGCATGTCTCTCTGCCACTCCTTTTCAAGCTTCTTCATAAATTCCCTCCCCTCTCCCCACCCTATGTCCGCTGGTGTCCTCAGGCTCCCCCTACTTCTTGTCACACTCCAAGCATCCCAAGGCGAACCCACCTGCACCTGTGGTATCCACACCACCTGTGTGCTGATGGTGCTAGTGAAGGTAACCTAAGTCTTCATTGCTTTGTGGGGTTCTCATCCACAATCTGCCACACTCTCCCCAGGTGTCCCAGACACGCTGTCAAACTCAACATGCCCCACCCAAAGTGGATCTTTCCCCCTACATAGCACCCTCCAGTGCTTTCCAGTTGCACTGGGGGAAAAATCCATAATCGTGACTCTGGTCTACCAGGCCCTGGGGTCTGAATGATCCAGACTGTGTCATCTCCCTCCCTCTCGTCCTTGAGACATTCCTCCTGCCTCGCTCTGCTCAAGCCAAGCTGTCTTCTTTGCTATTTCTCCCACAAGTCAACAGTGCTTTTTTCTCATGGCTTTTGCTTGGTCGTTCTTTCCGCCTCAAATGCTATTGCCCCGCAGCAGAAGGCTAAAACCCTGTCTCCCTCTCTTCACTCGGGTTCTTGTGAAATGGCAGCTGCTCCCAGATACACCTCTAAACACCTACCTAAAATAGCCCTCTCCCCCGTCACTCCTTGTCCGCTTACCATGCTTTATTTTTCTTCAGGGGAGTTATCAGCACCCTAAGTGAACACATTTATTGTCTGTTTACCATTCCTAGAATATGTTTCATTATTTAGCTGAATCCACAGCACCTAGATCAGGGCTGAGACAGACTCAATAAATAGCGAATGAATGAATCAATAATGAATCTCCCCCCTACCCCCAGACTCACCTTCTCCAGGAGTCCCAGTAGGAGACATGCAATTTTCCCACTCACAGCCCAAACCAAAAGCCTGGTCCTTGGCCCTGTTTCCTCCCGCCACTCTCCCCAGATCACCTGTGTCCCCACCCAGTGAATCTTTCTGAATCTCTTCTACTGCTTTTGATTGCTCCATCCTCACGGCCACAGCCTCGCTTCAGTGTCATGGGTCTCTCTGAAATGTGACTAAAGCTCTGGACCCAGTTCTTAGGAAATCTCTCTCTCTCTCTCTCTCACACACACACACACACATTCACACATTTTTCACATAAACGTTTCTAGATCCTCCAAAGCCCAATGAGGACATCTTCTCCAAGTGCCACTTACCTAACGATAAAAGCCTCTGGCTAAAACCTCATTATTTCTCACCTGGATAGCTTCAATGTCCTTTGACAGGTGTCTCTGCACCTAGCCCTACCCCTTCTTGATCTGCCGAAGTGATAGTGAGGGCTTAGTTGTGGCCTTTTCTGTGCATCACCTTCCTATGGTCCTCCTTCACCTTATGGATAAACGTTTGAGGCCCCTGTGTGGCTGCAGCCTCCTGCTTATTCCTCCAGCCTTGATAGTTTAGGTCAGGCCCACATCGCTGCTTGTGGAGTCATCCCAAAAAGCCACCCTCTCAGACCTCTGTGCCTTTGCACACCGTGGTTCTTTGCCCCTGCTGACCCCTCCCTTCCCATCTGCCTGTGTCCCTTCCATTCATCTTCCCCAAACAACTCAAGAATGATCACAAAAGCCCTCCCTGGTCTCCTGGGGCTGAGTTTGGGCCTTTCCTCAGACCAGAGTGTGTGGCGGTCATCATCTTGTCCACTTCCCCTGCCAGGCGGTGCATCATTGAGGACAGAGGCTTTCTTGGTATCTGTGACACATAGTAGGTACTCAATGATATGTTGAATGACTGGATGAAAGTGTCAGGTGCAAGGAGAGAGAGGTGAGAGCAGGCCATTTTGGATTCATATAAATGGGGCAGGTATAGCCAACACAGTTTCCACAATAGGAAAATCCATATTTACAGGGGAGATAAACCAGACAGTTCTTCCATTTACAAAAAGGATTCACCACCGGGGACCTCTAAATAGCAGGTACTTTATCTGTTCTATGTAAGTATTTGTTTACAGATCATTAATCATTTTACAAAGAGGCCAAAAACTGAAGTGCAGCCAATCACGACCTTTAGAGCAGAATCACAAGGCCTCTGAAGCTGCTCTGCAAGTAACAGGAAGAAGAATTTGACGCTAAACTATTCAATTAACATATAACTTTTCAGGAACAAGCGAGAGAGAAAAGGGAGGGCGAGCAGAAGAAAGAGAAAAGGGGAACCCCAGTAATAGGAATGATGATTCTGAGAAGTCTAGCTAAGCGATCAGGGATCTGCCTTTAAACAGGGACATTTTACTCTGATGCCAGGGGGTTGGGGGGATCCAAAGTGATCAGAGACCACAAAGCTCTTAATTTATAGTGAAGATAGGGATATAGAAAGCTATCGTCTTGGCCACTATTGTGCTCATAACAAGTTGAATGGATTTACTCTAGGACAAACAAAGCTTTAGATCATTTCTCTTGACCGAGTGTTGTTTTGGGACCTGGGACCTGTCAGACCTCGTGCTAGGCACTGGATATGAAATGCTGACCAAGGTCCGTGCAATCCCTTGTGCCCAAGGATCCTGCCCTTTAGAGGAGGAAGCAATCAATCAATCAGTCTATTAATTAACTAACAAACATGATTATTTCCCATTGTGACAGTAGTACTAACACAGTGAGAGTGTGAGGTGACAGCGAGGGTGGGTACAGAAGGAGCATCCATGGGAAGGGAAAATAGATGAGGCCTCTCCAAGAGGACATCACCTGTGCTGAGCCTCGTGGGTGAGAAGGAGCCAGCAGTAAGAAGGCCTAGAAAAAGGTATTCCTGGAAATGGCCATCCGAGTCAAAGGCTCTTTGTTGGGAAAGATCTAAGCATATTCCAGAAACAAAGAGGGGTACACAGTGGCTGTAGTAGAGGGGGTTGGATGAGGTTCAGGGCCAGACTGTGCAGGACTTTATAAAGCCTGTGGATGTAGAGCTGTTGGAACTGGAATTGGAGCCCACTGAAGGGGTGTCATCAGCTGATGGCAAGACAGATTGACTTACCAATAATTATTCTGAGGCCACATGGAGAATAAGAGATAAGGAAGGAAAAAAGACACTAGAGTACCAGTTAGGTGGCTATTGTAGAATTCCAAGCAAGAGACAGTGGGGATTTGAACCAGGATGGTGGTGGGGAGGTTGCGGCTGCATGGACAGATTCCAGATGTAGAGCTGATGTGGGGCTTAGCGCTGTTGAGAATGCCAACAGGAGACCTCTATCTGAAGTCTTCTCCTTTCCTTCTCCAACATTCTGTGACTGTTACCTAGGCACCATGGCTCCCAAAAAGAGCTCTCTGATGAGGAGATCTGCTTGACCTCAAAGCTGGGCAGAGCTACGCTTAGGCCATTCTGTGATCATCGCATGCCCACAAGTTTGGGGCGAGAACCCTTATAAGCCAATCACTGAGAAACCCAGAAGAAACCAATTCTGTGCATTCTACAGTTTCCATTGCATCTTCCTTCTCCCTTTTCCTGGGCTGTGAGAACACTCTGGGGATCTCCTGTTTCAGAGATGGCATCACTGGTCCAGCCAGAAAGCAGCAAATCACCTTTGACAACTCTGCTGCAAACTGCCGGAAGTCGGGCTGGTTGTTCACAGTTACTGTTGGTTTGGTAACTCATGGTACTTGCCAGTTGTCAGAGGACGGGAAGGGCTACCCTCTGTTCCTCAAGAGCCTCACAATCAAAGAGAGTCAAAGACCAGATTCTGCCTCCCAGGCAGCACAAAAGTGGTCACATGAGCAGATCTGTAGCTCAGTGGACTCATTTGAGTGTCCTGGAGGCACTCAAATGCTCCCAGCACGAACTGTTTGCCTTGGAGGAGATGTAACCATTTCTCGTTGCAGGATTCAGTTAACCTGGAGCAGTGGTTCTCAACTGGAATGGCTTTTGTGCTCCAGGCAATGTCTGAAGATTTGTTGGTTTTCACACTCAGGATCTAGAGCACAGAAGCCAGGGGTGCTATAGAACAGCCCACGTGGCATCCAGTCTGTCTCCAGGGACTGTATACTCCTCAACCCCTCTCCTCCTTTCCTTGCCTTTCTACGGCCTGGTTTAGACCTTCAGCATTTCAGACAAAGCCTTCTTCCCACTAGTCTCCCAGCCCTCTGGTTTGCTCCCATTTCCTACGCTGCCATCAGATCTCTGATCTTTCCAAACCAGAAATGGTATTCTGTTTTTCTGAATTCTTCAGTGGCTACACAATGCACTATAAAATGTAGCTCTCTGCTATCCCCATGTCTCTTCTCCCTTGAGTATTTTGTTTCAGCCTTTTGCACTTATTTTAATAGGCCAAGCTCTCCAGACCTCCATGCCTTTGCACTTGTTCTTTTACCTGGGGGGCCCTCTTGTCCCTCTTTCATACTCTCTTCCACCCTTCTAGGTGCCCAGATCTTGAGCCTCAATTCAAATGCTGCCCCTCCCTTTGGCTCCATAGACTGACTTTGGGACTCCTTGTTAACTCTACCCTCTCTGCACAAACCTCCACTAAAGCAGTTACTATAGTTGTCTCTTTGTGCTGTATCTACAGTAGAACCTCTATAAGTTGACCACCCAAGGGATTGTAAAAAACTGGCAACAATGTAAGGTCAATGTAAGGAAGTAGGCCTACTGTGCTGATAAGGACATGTGGCGCATGTCTGGTCTGTGAAAATTAGGTCAACTTAAGGCGGTGGTCAGTGTAGGGAGGTGGTCACCTATGGGGGTTCTACTGTACTTATTTACATGTCTGTATCCCTCCTGGGCTCTAAACTCCTAATGTCAGGGTCTGTTGCTGGCTCATTGGGCCCAGCCTGATTCCTGCTACATAGCAGGCAGCAGCTAAATATTTGTTAGATAAATGATCATTTTCTCTTTGCTGGGTTGTCTATTTTTTTGCTCGCTTGTTTGTTTCGCTTCATTTTTTTTGAAAAACAGATTTTAAATTCTTTAAATTTTCAGAGAATGTAAACAGAAATGAGAGTTTGGGCTGTGGTTTTCTAATCTCAGTGTACCTAAGAATCATCTTGGGAACTTGCTTCAAATCCAGATTGCCAGGCTGCAAGGGCCTAAATAATTTTTAAAAATTAATTGATTTTTAACAACTGCAATATAATTCGCATATCAAAAATCTTGATGTTAAGTGTACAATTCAATGAGTTTTGGTGTAATCACAGATTTGTCCAATCATCATCACTGTCTAATTCCAGAACATATTTATTCCCCCATAAGAAACACATATTCTTTCCCCCTCCTCCAAGTCCTTGGCAATCACTCAACTACTCTGCTCCCTATGGATTTTTCTATTTTGAATACTTTGAATAAATGGAACCATATAATAGGTAATCGTTTGTGACTTGTTTCTTTTGGTTAGCATCATGTTTTTAAGGTTCATGCATGCTGTATCATGTATCAGAACCTCTTTTTTATTTATGACTGAATAATATTCCACCACATTTTGTTCATCCATTCATCAGGTAATGGACATTTAAGTTATTTCTGCTTTGGGGGTATTATGAATAATACTGATAGAAATACTTTATGGTAGTTTTTGTATGAACTTATGCTCCCAGTCCTCCTGGAAATATGCGGATACCCAAAAGAGTAAAAACTGGTAGGTCATGTGGTAACTCCACGTTTAATGTTTTGAGGAACTTCCCAAACTGAAACAATTTACATTCCCCTCAAAAATTTTCTCACATACTCACCAACCCTTTTATTGTTTATCTCTTTAGTTACAGCTGTCCTTCCAGGTGGGAAGTGATACCCTTTTGCAGTTTTGATTTGCATTTCCATAATGACTAGTTATGTTGAGCATCTTTTCACGTGTTTATTTTCCATTCATATTTCTTCTTTGGAGAAAAATCTATTAAAGTGTTTTGCCCATTTTTTAATTGGATTGTTTGTTTTTTGTTGTTATTGTTGTTGAATTGTAGGAATTTTTTTTTTTTTTTATTGTTGGGGATTCATTGAGGGTACGAATAACCATGTTACACTGGTTGCATTTGTTGGGTAAAGTCCCTCTTACAATCGTGTTTTGCCCCCAAAAGGTATGGCACACACCAAGACCCCACCCCCCTCACTCCTTCCCTCTCTCTGCTCTTCCTTTCCCCACCTCTCACTCATTCTTTCTCTCTCTGCTCTCTCCTTCCCTCACCCCCACTGCGTCAATAATTGTCATTAATTGTCCTCATATCAAACTTGAGTACATGGGATTCATGCTTCTCCATTCTTGAGATGCTTTACTAAGAATAATGTGTTCCACTTCTATCCAGGTTAATACAAAGGCTGTAAAGTCTCCATTTTTTTTAATGGCTGAATAGCATTCCATAGTGTACATATACCATAGCTTGTTAATCCATTCCTGGATTGGTGGGCATTTAGGTTGTTTCCACATTTTGGCGATTGTAAATTGAGCTGCAATAAACAGTCTAGTGCAAGTCTGCTGGTGGGACTGCAAACTGATACAACCTTTTTGGAAGGAAGTGTGGAGAACTCTCAAAGAACTCAAGCTAGACCTCCCATTTGATCCTGCAATCCCATTACTAGGCATCTACCCAGAAGGGAATACCATTTAATTTTAATATATTATTTACCATGTAGCATGTGTTTATTCTATTGTTTTAATCTTTATAAGATTAAATGGTGATGTCCCCATTGGAAATAACTGGTTCAGGGCTTGGCATCTGTAGTACAGTGGTTACGGCGCCAGCCACATACACCGAAGGTGGCGGATTCAAACCTAGCCTGCGCCAGCTAAACCACAATGACAGCTGCAAAAAAAAAAAAAAAAAAATAGCACCCTTGGAGTGCTTTGCAACTTGCATAAATCACTTGCAAAAGTTATCATAGAAAGGAATTATCACAAGCTGGAAGCTGTGTGGGCGTCTGTAGTCCTAGCTACTTGGGAGGCTGGAGGCAAGAGAATCACTTAAGCACAAGAGTTTGAGGTTGCTGTGAACTGTGACACCACTACACTCTAGCATGGGCAACATAGTTAGATTCTGTCTCAAAAAATAAATAAATAGATAAAATAAATAACTGGCTCATTATGCAAAATTTATGGTTTAAGGATGGATGCTAGCACAGATAGAGGCAAATGATGATTTCAATTGCTCAAGCAGGATTTTGGTATATATGAAAATGTCCTTTAATAGGAAAACATGATGTATAATAGGATAGATGAGCAATATTAAATTGTGATACGGCATTTAGAGGTTATCTACAGAAAAAAAAAACTTAGGAATTTCAAAATATGCAAAGAACATCTCAGCTGATGTGTTCCGCTGACAGTGAAATAAACACAAATTCCCTCTAACTATTCAATGACAGAGGTAGCTAATCCTTCATTCAGCAACTCATTATGTGTTGTCATGAAAAACATAATACAATTCCCACAAACCTCTTTTGATTTCATGTCAAACAAATTTTCTAAAAGCCATTTAATAAACAAATAGACAGAAAAAGCAAACTGAAACCTCAATTTGTGCAATCGATTACTTTGAGCCATCTATTTCTTTCCCTCAAAACAAATGGAAATTCCTGTCAGAGTGAGGAAAGTTTCCAAACTGAGGTTCAGATAAGCTGCATCTTAGGAAAGACATTGAAGCAGCAGACTCCTTTAATATTTAAAATAAAAATTAAGTCTCTATTAAATTATTCCCCATAGTGAGAGTCAATAGGCAATTAAGTTGAATTACCTAAAAATGTATCATCACTTGCAAGAATATTGGCTCTCTGTCACCCGATATATGTATGTATTTTTTGACTGGAGCAGTATATAAGGCTTCATATGATTACCTAATTTTACTTTTTAATGGTTTTTATTCCTCCTGTCTGCAATACCATTTATATGCATCTGGTTTCTGGAGTCCAAACTGAGTTTTATTCAAGGTGATCTTCAGGGCAGCCTCTTCCATGATGTTTTTGAACCCTGTAGCCCTAAGACATTAGGCAGTTTTACTCTCTCTTTCAGAAAGTATTTCTCTCCTGTACTTTTATGTCTATCAATGATACTACCTTGTAATCGAGGCTCGTATCAAAGTCATGTTTCTTTGGTCTTGCTGGAAATGATCTCTAGTCCAAGGTAAGTGCTTAATAAATGTTTACTATACCGAGACAATTACATTTGAATTTTAGCCTAAACCACTTATACATTTGGTTGTCCTGAAAAAATTACAGTCTCAAAGTTTTAGTTTACCTGTTTGAAAAATAAATTAAGCTACTTAGATTTTGTGTTATTATTTACCTTAAATAAAATTACAGAGAGATAAAGAGAAAACGGCAGAGAGAAATGAGGAGGATAGGAAGGAGAGAAAGAAATACCAACTGGGACTTAGCATAATTTTATTTCTTCCCATTGTTGTTATTATTCCTCAGAAAAGACAACTTTTATGGCTTCCTATCTATTTACTTCTTTGTTTTAAAAAGTCAAAAGATAAAAATTAAGAAAAACTGTACTTTTCTCTAATTTTAATAAAAGCAATTGAATACCAAAATTCCTTTCTATGATAACTTTTGCACGTGATTAAGTTGCAAAGCACTCCAAATATTTTAGATGCATATAGATACTCGTATATATTATATAGACACATATATGTGACTGCATAACAGCCCTTGTGACCCTTCAGACTAGGCATTTCTCTGCTGTGCCCATCTCATTTATCACACGTGTAATCAATCCCTTGTGCAATTCGTGTTCAATGTCTACTTTTTCCACCAAACTGTAAATTGTGTATCCTGAGGAACGATATCTATCTTGTTCATTAGGGCTCCTTTGATACCTCTCTAACTTCTAGTAGCATATTCAAAAATGTTTTGAGAATGAGAGATAGAAGATAAAATAAAAACATCACATTCTTATAAACAATATTTAGTATGTTAAAAACATTTGCTGAAGGAAAATGTTTCCTTCAAAAACATTTCATTTGGTAAAATATTTATCACTATAAGAGGAAAAAGTCTGCAAAAATATTTATTATTAGGCAGGGGAAAAGCCAAAATCTCTGTAGGAGTAAAAAAAATCAAAGGAAAAAAGGTGTCTACATGTTAATAAAGGCTGGGGTAAAGAGAAGGAAAAATAAAGAAGCAATGGGTCAGTCAGAAAGCTGTTTTTTCATAGTTTGGAAGCAGAGCTGTAGAGGATAGAAGCAGATGGACGACGGGCTAGTTAGAAGAGGCAGTGTCTGGCCAGCCAACGTGATGGTTAGACAACTGGCAGGAGTTAGGATGAGGAACAGCCGCTGTAGTAACAAAGAAATGGATTCCAGTGTCCTGGTCACAGAGATGCACACAGATAAAATCAGCTCTCACCTGAGGAAATGAACTTGCAATGAAGATGTTCACTCTGGTTGGGCACATGTTTGACCAGAGTGTATCAGGGAGGATTCAAGCAGCATGTTCCCTTCAGTCAGGAACTCCTTCAAGTCAAATCTTTTCATTCCAGAGAGACTAAAATTCTTCTTTCTTGGTAATGTCAAATGTGCAGTAGGGTAATGAAAGAAATCTGGTTGGCATTCTCTGATTATTCAATAATATTAATTAAAGACTATAGAAACAACAGCAGATCCCAGAGATACAAAGCCTGGGGAGCATTTTAGGAGCTGAGTGCAGTGGCTCATGCCTGTAATCCCAGCACTCTGGGAGGCCAGGGAGGGTGGATTGCCTGACCTCATAGGTTTAAGACCAGCCTGGGCCAGAATGAGACCTTGTCTCTAAAATAGCCGAGCGTTGTGGCGGACACCTGTAGTCACACTTACTTGGGAGGCTGAGGCATGAGAATTACTTGAGCTCAAGAGTTTGAAGCTGCTGTGAGCTATGATGCCACAGCACTCTACCAAGGGTGACAAAATGAGACTCTGTCTCAAAGAAAAAAAAGAAAGACAAAGGAGTATTTTCATGCAGGTCCCAGTGGAGTGCCACAGAATGAAAAGACACAAGAATAATATAAGACTCTTGTTAACTTATTACTGATTAAATGCAAGTGTTAATCTAGAAAAAAACTGTATTTTATACTTCTATTAAATTTTTGAATATATAAATTTATAAATTTTTCTCATGAGTTTTGGTTACAGCCTGTAAGAAACCTCATCATCCCAGTTAAGGTGCCATGTAGAGAGTAAAGTTACCTGTTCATTTGAAGCATAACTGCAAGAGGAATAAGCTGTACAGATTATAACCACAAGAGACGTTGAAGAAATAATTTTCTGATAAAATTGTAAATTCTAATAAGTGTCCTTTACCAGTAAAATCTTCACACAACTGTAAACAATTTTGTAAATGATGGGGTCTAACAGCATACAACTGTGTTAGTATGTCAGCCCAAATAGAGCCTTACCTTTATCTGCAGACAGATGAGGTTGAATATATTTGACATATTTATTTGGTCATTAGATGAGGTTGACTATATTTGGCACCAAAATACAGAGGGTTCCAAATATATACACTTTTTAAGAAAGGAAAATAAGTATTAACATTGTAACACTTATTACATACCAATATTTCCTATCTTGTATCTTGCATCTCATGTAATTGCAGAAGTCAAATGTGATTAGAGTATTACAATTTTAACACATTTTTTTTCCTCACTTGAAATGTGTAGAAACCTTTTTGCACCCACCATCTCTGGATATGGGGTTGGTGCCCTACTCCTTTGAGCCACAGGCGCCACTCTAGAATTATTCTTCTTCCTCATTACTTTACTGGTGCCTAATGCATCACAGAAGCTCTAGTTTCTGTTATTCCCCTGTGTGCATTGATGTCAGTTTCAGGGGGAAGGTTAATCACTGGCTTGTCATCTTGAACTTGTCAGGTTTGCTGTTAAACATTGTTGAGGCAGATCTGAGAAGCTCAAGGTGTTTACCAGCCCTCAAATTAGTCAGTACTCAGCATCTAAACTCTATTTTCTTGGTGAAGGTGTTGTTGCTTGCCTCAGACTTTATGTGAGTGAATCTATTGCCTTTTTCTAGGGCAGTGCCATTCCTCCAAAAGCTTGCTTTTCCTGATTTGTTAGTTAATACTTGATATTAATGAGGCCCGCCATTCTGAACTCCAGAATGGAGTTGGCCAGAACTGCAACATCTGTAGGGACTGGTTGACCTTTAGTATCCATCCCACTCTTGCCTCTGTAACAACTGTTTTCTGCTCAGCCCCATTTTTCTTCCCCGAATCTGTACAACTCAGTCTTAAACCATGGTCTTGAAGAAAATGCCCAATCCAAGGTCAACATTGACCTTCTTCCTTGTTTTCAGTATTGTGCTCCAGAGATTACATGGGCAGGCTCAATCTCTGAGATGAGATACCTCCTTGGGTCATAGATACAAAATTATATGTCATTAGAGACCTGGGGTGAATTAAGTAACAACATGGGGTTCATGATGTGAGTTTCCCCTGTCCCTAATGTTTGAAAGTAACTGCTTCATCTATTTTTGCTGACTTCAATAGCATGGATGTTAAGGAGTCTGGAAGAGAACCATACCACACTTTACTACAGGTGACTTTTTAATGCTATTATTTTAGGACCCTATTTTTAGACTTTTTGGGGCTGGGTGAACTTGAGGAAGCTTGAGTGTGTGCATCATGGCCTCATACAAACATATATATATATTTAATACATCTCAAAATTCAAGTTAGTTTCTTTCTTCATCATCAACTTACATTGAATATTTTTGCAATCCAAATCCACCAATTACTGACTCTCAGAAGGCAGAATCGTACCCAAATCTTCTTTTTTATTAATTGCATTTGTTTTATGAAAAGGAACACCTAATCTATTTTTAATATAAAATAATCACACCTTTATTTTCAGCTTGTATTTGACATTATTGAAATAATTAAATGATAATTCTATTTTAGCGTTAAATTTAATGGAACTGTAATTAGTTCTGTTTTGTACAACCATGCAATTCAACATAATTACTTTGTCCCAAGACTTTTCCTCCTTTCAGTCAAACTGCTTACGTAAAGTGAAAAGAAGGAGGGTGCCTCATCTGTCAAAATGTAGAAGATTTGGTTAAAGGGCAAGTTTCAAAAAGGACATCAGCTAGTGTAGCAATAGCCACTTCTGAATGACAGGTGGAGCAGAATGCTGGTGGGTGACTTTCCACAAGGTATCCCAGGTAGGCAATTATTATGTCCATGAGTGTTTGAATAGAGGCATGAATGCAATTGAGTCAAGACAGAAGATTCCCAAGAACAGCTCATTCAAAAGGGTAGGACCAGGAGGGACCAATCAGATAAATGTGTTCATAGTAATATACAACTTAAGGTCAACTCAACATTCTAAAAATTATTGAATCAAATATTCATGAAGTATACTGCTCAGATAATAAAGTTCAGTCCTCTCTAGCAAGAGTTTTGATAAGATATTTAGTAAACTGTTAAAAAAAAAACTCATAGACAGCCCTTATTGCTAAGTGTGTTTTTCTTGCAATAATAAAGTATAATGAATGAAATTCTGCTTTAAATAAAAGTGAACTCCCAAATACAGAATGCACATATGTGTGTGTGTGTGTGTGTGTGTAATGCAGGTAGTTACTGAAATGAATTATAAAGTAACAATTAACATTCTTGTTGGATAATTTTGGGGTCGGTTTTATAAAAACAAAAAAAGATCAGTCGAGAGGGAGGGAGGAGAAGAAGAAGGGAGGAAGGAAGAGAGGAAGGGAATAAGGAAGACAGGAAAGAAAGAACAGAGAAAGAGAGGGAGACACAGGGGAGGGAAGGAAAAGCAAGGAAACAAAAAAGAAAATTAAAAAAAAAACATAGACAAGCAAGCAAACAAATAAACATTCAAAAGGAGCGTAGTTAATCTCGGAATTTAAACTTTTCAGAAAACCCTATCATTTACCCTTTGGAATGTGAGTATTTTTAGAAATCCAAGTGTTTAGATTCCGTTGAACCTGATATGTTCTACTTCCAATAGGGCAGGAATCATTCAAGAAAACATAACACACCAGCTTCTTTGTTTTCAGTTATAACTTGAGAATTAGTTTTCCCATTAAGAAAAAATACATGAAAGAGGCCCATGAATTTTTTTTGCTTGCAAATTAAGAAAATTGTGCTGAAAATAATATACATAGTGGCCGATAAGAGTAAAGAATAAAAAGATACCTTCATGCTTAAATTAATTGATATTTCATAATACATCATTATGTGCTAATAAGTATAAAGCTATTTTGTTAAAAATATGCTTATTTGTTTCAATAAAACAACTCCACTTTTTTTTTTAAGTCATTGAGTGGGAAACAACGTAAAATTTTGGTTCTCAGTTTAACTTCTTTCAAAGGAAAAATGAGGTGGCTTGGACCCAGAGGCAATAACCAAAGCTCCGCTACGGGTTACCACCAGTGCAAGTAAAAGTCTTCAGTGGAATAAATAACTCCTTCAGCACCAATCTTGTAAACTCTAAGAAAAGTAATTGATGTCAGTCATAAAAACAGGACAATGAAAGTCACATCTGGCTTGTGGAGTTTGCCCACTTAATGCTCTTGGGAAATTAAAGGATTTACATCTATATGAAATTCAGTAAAATTTTAGAAGCATTTTCGTATCTTTCCAGGTGAGAAAAATTATTTTAAATACTCAAGGACAGGCACCATGATCATCTTTTTAGGATCATTAACTTTGTCTTCCTATAGCATTAAATGTACTTTATCCTCTCCTTAATGCATCCTTAATACTCTACCGAGAAAAGAAATGTGACCATGAATATGCTCCAGGCTAAGAGTTTAGCGCTATCACTTAACGTTTTGCTTGAATTGAAGCACTCCTAACTATTCACATAGTAAATCCCTGTCCTTTGCAGAATAGTTCAAGTTTAATCCTTGTTTCAATTTCTCTGAATTTTAAAGCAATCCTATGAATGCTTTGGTAGTTTTTGCATATTTGTTTGGGGGTTTTAATAATTTGAAAAAGAATCATGTGTTTATATTCCAGTTCATGTGTTTGGAATATTTACTTATGTTGATAATCACACACACACATGCGTGCAAAAAAAAAAGATGCATTAGAAAAAGAGTTAAATTTACTATATAGAATATAACAGTTATGCATCATACATCTTAACAGCATGAAAGTATGTAGTTGAATACATACAAACAGAAAAAGATTCACTGGAAACAGTTAAATATGGAATATACATTATGTTATATTATAAATATGTAGTGTATGCATTTGGTGACCCTGAGGAAAACAGGAAAGTCTGTTTCCTACTTTGGCACCGATTAGCAAGGGTCTGGCCCATTGGCCAGCAGGATGGGCCAAAGGGGGAGGAGTCTGATCCTGTCCTGGCTTCCAGATCCACCTGGGACTTGGGCAATCTTCCTCAGCCTCGGCGTTTCTGCGAAGACCCTCACTTGCCCTGCGCTTTCCTACTTTCCCTGCAAGAAAGTCAAGCTACTTTTGTTGTTTGTTTAAAAAAATGTGGCATTATATACCTTGGTATGTTCCTTATATATATGTGTACATCTTGTAAACTCTAAAAAAATACGTAGTATTTTATACCTTGGTATGTTCCTCATATATAAGGAACAGTATATAATACCACATATTTAATATACATTATACACATAGTGCATGAAAGTTGCAGATCCCAGGATAAAATCACTCTTGTTAGAACCAAACAAATTGGAAAGCACAAAGAGCTCATGCTTTCAAGTCCAGGACTTTCTTTAAGACTGCAGCAAATCAGATAAAATACTTTTAAAAGAACACTTGCCCGCTAAGGGCACCTCCTCCCATAGACAAGCTGCCAGCTCCAGCTTTGAGCTTCCAGAACCAATGAACTCTGCTTCCAAGCAGCTCAGATGAACTGTTCCTTTCTGCAGCTAAAAGCTTTTCTTTATCTCCCCATCTTCAGATCAATCTACGGTTTGCCATAGCACTGCTTCTCGAATTATAATCCCTTTTTGCCTACTTCCAAATGAATTTATTTTAGAAGATGTTTTTATCTGTTGTCTTTAAAAAAACAAAAGAGGACATAATCTAATGTCAGAAGTGGTAATCTGAAGATTATTTTGGGGGAGTTCAGACTTCTGGAATTACCCGAGGGGCACCCTCTGGAATTACCCGCTGAGCCTTTGTGCCTTCCTCTTCCGTGATGGCCTTTACAGGTAAGTTCTTGGCTCAGGAGGAGACACCTCACTTTGGTAACAGCTTCCCGGTGACTTTGTTAGGATCTGGTTTTGTGAAGGTTGCCTTAATGAAGGACGTCTTGGGCCCTTAGGACTTTGGAACTTTTTGTCTTTTCTGGCAAGACCTCTCTGGTACTAGAACAGTTTGTTCTTCTGTCTGAGTCAGTCCTTGTCTAATTCAATTTTATTCTAAGTTACTTGCATATACTGTACAAGTATTGATTGTCTGTCTTCCTCAGTTTTTGAATGTTTTCAAGATTAATAGAAAACAGAATGGGACCCCAAAATTTTACAATATGCACCAATGGTGTCCTTTCAGAATACCAGCCAGTCATATATCTGATCACTGCTTGGCCTTTTGGCCAAGGTCAAGTACAATCATGTATCTTAAGGTCATGGTCCTGTCTTGTGCACTTTTCTAAATCACTGAACAAAACTAACTTGAATCTTCAATAGTCATCCCAAAAGTCTTTTGAGTTCCCAAGCTTGTCTTTCTTAGGGCTGAATTAAAAGACCATGGTTTTAAGGTTTATCTATTTGAGTGAAAAAAACATACTTTAATTGGCACCTCAGAACTTCTACAAACATTCAAGATTCGAAAACTGCTTTTCTGTACAATGATCTCTCAAAGCTAGCTGAGACTAGCTTTTCCAGAGCCTTCCCACCCAAGGTTTTCCTACCCTAATTTATTCTTTTCTAAGCTGAACTCTTTTCCCAAAAACTCCTCAGTTATTCTTGTACATTGGCTATTTAAGTAAAGACACTTGGAAAATACCGTATACAAAAAAGTCATTCTAACATTTTGATGTTTCTTAAAAGCTGAAGATGAATTTCTCATGTAACAGACACCGTCGTTATACTTGAAGGAAAGGCAATACTCTTATCCTCAAGGACGACGAATTGAAACCAAGAAAACACTGTACAGAACTTGTTAGAATAACTCTTATCTTTTAAGTATCCTCACATAGTTTTGCCATACTTTAAGTTAACTAAATATTCTTTGGCCAATTCAGCATATTGGTAAATAACTCTAACTGCTTTGCCCCAAATTTGTTTTATAGCTTTCATAAGATTATCTATCAGAGTAATTGAAAATTATTAAAGTTTAATCTTTCACATTTTGTCAGGAAAATGACCATAACCAACTGCATTTTTACAAACTGATAAATTTCTATTATACTATTTAAGTCATAATTATTTTTTAAAATAAAAAATAAGCTTTTTTAAAATCTGTATATTTTTATATTTCAATCCATATGTTAGAGGGACATAATATTTTTCTACCAGAAACATACAAAAGAGATCTATTAACTTAAGGGGAAAAAATAAACACTTAAATCAAGTGATTTATCAAAAACAGAGTGATTCATCCAAACGCTTTTATGTTCATGTAAGTAGATCTTTGATGAATAAGCTGGTTTTAAATTTGTTGATAAAATAGCAACAAAGATGTTTTCAAAATTATTACCTCACCTTTCGGGAGAGTGGGGCCGTGAGTTTGATATTCAGACTGATTATTTTTGTCTTACTAAATATTCTAAGATCTTGAAAGTATGGATTTGGCTTAGGAGTAAATGTGTAGATGAAAGTGCAACACATATTGGGCACAGAATGTACCTGTGACAGTTTTTCTTGACAAGAAAATAATTTGAAGTAATGACAAGCTCTAATATCTCAGTTATAAGCAATCTAGGTATAATTGTTACAAAATATTAGGATTAAACATTAATGAGCTTCTTATATAGCTAGAAAACTTAAAGTTATATTAAATATAATAATAGACAGTAACTGATGCTGCCTTTTCTAAATAAGTTAAAACATCAAAACATAAATTGGTGAACATAACTGTAAGTTTGTTCTTGGCTCCTAAAATTTTATAGAAAGGCAAAAGTTTTGAGTATATTAGCAAGTATGTCTTATTCTGCATTAAAATGTTATTCTATAAAGATATAATTTTTAGATATATATTATGTATTTTAATGTTAGTATATTAATAATACATTTATATATACTATAGCATACTATATATTCAGGATATAGTATATATATATATACTATAGTATATTATATATACAGTATGTTGTATATACAGTATATAGTAAGTATATACTATAGTATATATATTACATATGCAGTATGTATAATAATGCATATAAATATATTAATATTTACAAATAATATGTTATATATACTGTATGTAATGTTATACAGTTACATATATAACTGTATGATATATACTATTATATATTGACACCTCATGATCTAGAGATTGTAAACATTCTATTCTATACAGATATAGTTTTTAGAGATTTTAAAGTGTATGATATATACAATGTATATTAATATTAATATATTAATAATACATTTACATATACTATAGTACATTATAGATACAATATATAGTATATATATTCTATGTATACATAGTATATATAGTAAATATATGGTATATATAGCAATATGGTATATATAGTATATACACTATAGTATATTACTAATGTATAGTATATAGTATATCTACTACAGTATATATATAGCATATAGTACATATATACCACTATTACATATAGAGTATATGAAATATATAAATAATATAGTAATAGTTTATTATATACATAGTATATATAATGTATATTAATATTTATATATTAAATATATAAATATATTAACATTTGCATATACTATTATATATACTGTATATGTAATATAATGTATATACGTACTGTATGCTGTATATATATCTATACTATAGTATATATATACATATATACTATATAAATAACAGTATATATTATATAATAATATGTAATAGTAATATAACAGTATATATTATATAGTTATATTATAGTATTATATAGTAATATTATAGTATTATAGTACATATAATACACTATATATAAATATAGTTTATATTACAACATATGTATTATAAATATATAAATATAACATTATAAATGTTATATATATTAACAAAAATGTAGTATATTATAGTATAACATATACTAATTATAGTATAGTACGTTATATGTACTATATTAACATTTATATTTAGTTATTTATATATGGTATATTATATGTAATATATATAATTTTTATATATAGTATATTATATATAGTATAGTATATAGTATATAACAGAACATATAGTACATATAATATACTATATATGTTTCCATTTATGTTAATATATATTAACATTTATATGTAGTATATTATATATACTATATGTTTTGTTATATACTATATACAAATATTAATATATTTATATATATTATTAGTATATATTATTATATATACTGTATGTAATATTATATCATACACTTACACACATAACTGTATGGTATATACTATTATATATTAACATCTTGTGATCTAGAGATTGTAAACACTATTGAATAAAATATTGAATGAAAATAAATACAGTTGTTCACTTAAGTTTTGTTTTAGAATATTAATAAAATAAAGAATAGAATATGAACAAAATGCAAATTTTAATTTATAAATAATATTAATAATTTGTAGTGATATGAATATAAGTATTAATATATTTTTATATATTATATATACTGTATGTAATATTATATCATACAGTTACACATATAACTCTATGGTATATACTATTTTATATTAACCTCATGTGATCTGAGATTGTAAACATACAGTTTATAAACTGCATAAAGTTTATTTATAAAGTTTATAAACTGTATGTTTACATCTCTATATGAGAAGATGCTTATATATGATAGTTTAAAAATAATTCCTGAGATTTTAGTAAAAATCACAGTTACTAAAAATTAAAAATTTTAATAAATATTTAACTATACATTCAAAATATACAAAAATAATTTTTCATGAGAAACAATTTTGTATAGTCCCAATGATATGAGAAAATTTTAAAGGTAAGTTTTTTTCTGGGGCAAATGAACGCTTGTTCACATATAAAAACAGAAAAAAATATAGGGGAAATACCAGGGGCTTAAGAAAATTAGGAAAAGTCTAGGCATGTTCATGAAGAGAGTTTTTGTGTAATTAGGTTGACTGTTATTGGAAAGGAATTGTTTGGGAATTTTTCTAAGACTTGAACTTTTGTGTTGCGGTGCACTGGTACAGCACCAGAGTCTAGTCTTCTATAATCAAAGAAAGAAAGTATTCTTAAAATGTTTATCTAATCTCAGTAAGAAATTGCAAGAGAGGCTCAGCGCCTGTAGCTCAAGTGGCTAAGGTGCCAACCACATACACTGGAACTGGAGGGTTTGAATCTTGCCTGGGTCTGCCAAACAACAACTACAACAACAACAACAAAAATAGCCAGGTATTGTAGTGAGTGCCTGTAATCCCAGCGACTTGGGAGGCTGAGGCAAGAGCATTGCTTCAGCCCAAGTGTTGGAGGTTGCTGTTAGCTGTGACACTGCAGTACTCTACCCAGTGTGACAACTTGAGGCTCTGTCTCAAGAAATTAAAAAAAAAAAAGAAAGAACAGAAAGAGTGTAGCTTCATAAATCATCAAAAACTGAAAACATCTTAAGTTTTAAGATGATTAAGATTAAGTTTAAGCTAGTGTTACACAGAAACCTACCAGCACTCCAAAAACTCTAGAAAGCCAATTCTCCTTTTGGTTCCTCACTCCTACTCAAATGTGACCCATTTCCGAGCTTTTGGAATCAAATTTTGACTGATGTTGCCTGTTTCTAAACTTACAGCAATGAAAACATATGTACAAATATTTTTGTCTTCTTTTGCTTAATATTATTTTTGTGAGATTTATCTAAGATGTTGCCGGTATTTTTGATTTCCCCTTTTGTGGTATCACAGTGTGGTTATGTACACCATAATTTATGTACTTATTCTACTATTCATAAACATTCATAAGCCCAGTTAAGTAGGTTTCAGATTTCAATTACAAATTAAAATTTGTATTTTGTTAATATTCTATTCTGTATTTTATTAATATTCTAAAACAAAACTAAAGTGAATAGCTATTTATTTTCATTTGATATTTCTAAGATTAGGATTACTAATTCATAGGGTAAGCGTTTATTTTGTTTTTCTACCACCACACATTTTTCCAAACTGGTGGTACAAATTTTCATCTTCTTTAGGATCAAGCAGAGTTCCTCTTGCTCCCCATGTTTCTTCATGCTTTTAGTGTTATTTTCCCCCATTTTATCCATTTTGGCAGGTGTGCTATGGTATTACATTATAGCATTATTTCTTTGAGTAATGTAACACATTTAATATTGTTATATGTTCAAACATATGTAGTATTTTAACACTCATTTTGCTTATTTTTTTTTCTTTTTCTCATTGATTCTTAAGACTCCCTTGCACAATCTGACTCTTAGGCCTTTCTTGATTATTTCTATTATGAATATTTTCTCTCACACAGAGACTTTCCTTTTCACTCTATTAATCATGAGAAGTTTTAAAAATTAAAAATGCAAACTGTTAATGTCAGTTTACCTTTTTTCCCTTCAACTTTGTGGTTTTGGTTTTAGATAGTAAGCTTAAGCAACATTTTTCATATAAAAATTCTTATTATATTCTTCTCCTTATTCTTAACATATTATTATTACAGGTCTCAGAATAATCTTTCTATATCAAGATCTTTAACCTTAATCACATCTTCAATATCCTATTTGATTTGTGTGTTCATATATTAACAGAATCGGTGATTAGGACAGAAACCATCAGGGGTAATTATCATGCCTACTACAAAGCACAATTTCTACTTAATGTAAGTAAAACTTATAAATCTCCAAGCAAATAACATATTTGAAATATTAATATATAATAATGTAAATATCAAAATATCAAAAAGTATTGCTAATTTATAAGTAGTTGTCCTGGTGAGCAGAAGAAGATGGAGAACTATGATTCTGAGCTTTTTATGTTAAAAGCCCTGTGGGTCTATTTTCCTTTTATGCACAATAAAAATTTTAAGCATTAAATGTGTCCCAGGAACCAGTTTTTATTGTTGAAGTGAACGGTCCAGTTAAAATGTCATGAATTTCACCAAATTGCATACCACTGAGAAATAAAACTTCATAAAAATGCAAGGCAAATTTATGAACACTTCTTAGGCTGAGCAAATTTAGCCATACACACATGCAGTACTCACAGGTCGAAGCTTACAATTTTTTTTTTTTTTTTTTATTGTTGGGGATTCATTGAGGGTACAAGAAACCATGTTACACTGGTTGCATTTGTTGGGAAAAGTCCCTCTTACAATCATGTTTTGCCCCCAAAAGGTGTGGCACACACCAAGACCCCAAGACCCC
>CAUYON010037781.1:0-11666 GCA_963573935.1 Arctocebus calabarensis | reverse complement strand
GTACCACAATTTACTAATCCATTCCTGGGTCGATGGACATTTGGGCTTCTTCCACGACTTAGCAATTATGAATTGGGCTGCAATAAACATTCTGGTACAAATATCTTTATTATGATGTGATTTTTGGTCTTCAGGATATATTCCATCCCAATCTTTTTATTCAAACCATAGTCAAAACCATCTTAGAATTTAAATTTCATTAAGGCAAGATGTGACTTCTGAGGCTCAGCCATCATTTACATTGTGGCTGCTACGTGCTCCCTGTGGGATCACTTCCTTTGGAGGAAACCAACTCTCATATCCTGAGGACACTGGAGCAGCTAATGGAGCAGTTCAGGTGGTAAGGAAGTAAGGACTCCTGCCAACAGCCCGTGAGCCACGTGGTTAGTGGATACTTTAGCCCCATTAGAGTCTTCAGATGCCTGCGTGCACATGAATGGAGGTTGACACTGGAACCACCTTGCTAACTACCTACTGCATTCCTGACTCACAGAAACTGTTGAGATAATAGGTGTTTACTGTTTGAATCAGCTAAGTTTCGAGGTAATTTGCTGTTCTATTGTATACAAATAACACACATGACCTATACAAACCGAAATAGTTTGCCAATGAGGGTTCCTTTGTACCATACTTCCTGGCACCCAAAGCTTTAATGCTGCTGTTCTTTGTACAAATCTTGGAACCCACAACATTCCTTTTGGACTCAAATGCTTTGCATAGACATTTCCCTTCTTCTGTTGCACTAATAATGCTCACTTCTGCTTTCTTTTCTCTTCAGAGCAACTTTCTCACAATGTTCCCTATTCCTTTCCTTTCTTTGCCTGAACAAGATTATCCCCTATATGCTGCATGTATTTTCTTTGTAACATTACAATTCTATGTTTATATACTTAGGGAAATATTTTTGTATTTTGTATTTTCTTGCTAGATTTTAAGTTCCACCAGGTCAGGTACTTGACTGTTTTGTTCACCATATCTCTAGCATCTGGTATGGTATTTTATGAAAAGGTTATCAGGAAATATTTTGGTTACAAAATGAAGTGAGGAGGGTAAAAAAACTTGTTTTATGTGTAAATATAAGGTACAGTTACAAATAGTAATTTATCAAAATTATAATATACAAAGAGCTCCTGGATTCATTTTAAAAAGCAAATAATCCAATAGAAAACTTGTCAAGGAAATAAATAGGTAATTCACAAAATGATTTTGCTTCCCAATGATTATTTTGTTTCAAATCAGCTCTCTCAGTGTGGCAAGCATAAAAAAGCTACACACTAAATGTAGAATATAAATGTCTGTGCACAATAACTAAGAAAATGTCATGAATGCTATATCAACCAGTTTGATGAAAATATTTCAGATTGTATATAAAATCAACACATCGTACCCCATGATTACATTTATGCACACAACCATGATGTATAAAAAAAAAAGCTACACAAAATATTAAACGTCATTCTCTATGAAGGAATGAAAGAAAGAGTTACCAAAAGACATTGATAATTTGCTGAGCAAATACCTAGAAGAGGAAGGAATTCAAAATAAATAAGCTTGACATTTGAGGCTTTTTTTTTTCTCCCCTTGAGATAAGACATCTTATCCCTTACCCCCAATCCCCCCCTTGAGATAAGACATCTTATCCCTTACCACCTCTCCCCTCCAATCAGTCATTGGCCACTGGGAAATAAGGAAGTGTTCTAGAAGCCTTCTGAGAAAGACTTCTATCACTGAATTAAGAGAGAGAAAGAGAGAGAGAACGTATTTTCTTCCTTCCGATTGCTGTCACACATGTGTTTTCCAGTTGGTACTATAGCAGAATTTTGTGACCCGTGACCCTAAGTAGGATTGAGTTTAGACACTCAGGAGAGCAAATGAAAGAGTATGGGATTTAACAATTCTGAGACCATCCTACCATCTTAACTTCTTACTATCTGAAAATATTAACTTATTGTATGGCATTGCCTGGCTCATTCAGAATTTTCTTTTTTGCAGCTAAACGTATCTTAAATGATGAACGTAAAACACCCTTTGTGTGACCATGTATTCAGACTGAAGACCAAACCTGGTGAACAGTTTGAAGACAAAAATTCTTGTCTTTATTTTTATTTTTATTTTTTTTACTGATGTTTGAGCCAACATCTAATTTGGGAGCTATTTAGCCAAGAAAATAACTAAAGATAAAATATGTATCCACAAAACCACCTTTCTCTGAAGCTTTCTATTTTGAATATATGCATTATCTGTCCAAAGAGCCATCTCGATGTTAAGTATAGCATGCCTTTACTATTCTTCTTCCCCAGAGCACTAAAAAAAATATTAACAGCTACAATAGAGACTATGCATAATGCTTGGTAAAATGGTGAGCTGAGTTAAAGAAGAAACAATCATAATTTGTTAATTTTTCAAAAATACATTTAAAATCCTTTCACATTAATCTCTGCGATTCATAAAGAAGGGAGGCAGGCTTGCAAAGTCTAAATGATTGAAAATGATGCTGGTAGCCTTCTGCAAAATCTGATTACAGCTTTGATGATTGATAGCTTGCCATTAGCACAGAGGGGGGAAAGTCTAGAAATTGAACCAAGTAAATCAAGCAAAATCTTTCCAGTTTATAGGGAACACTTAGACATGATTCAAAAAATGTTTTTACCAAGATTTCATTTTCTGTAAATATATGTTTCCTTTGAATATGAAGTATTCATTTCAGTGACTTTTCCCTGAACTATACTTTAATCTTGTCTTCAAGAAAGTCCAACTTTCCCTGCCATCTTCCCCAGGCGTCAGGGCTGATATGATTTACTTAAGTGACAGGGTTCCATTCTATTTGTATTCCTGTTTTCATTTTGCAGATTCTGAAGAATGCATGTTGCTGTTGCTGGGTAGATATTGAAGGTGGAGAGATCAGAAGTGCATAAAGTAAGGAATCTGCTCTTTGCTTGGAAACTTTCTTGCATTTGTTAAATGTCCCTTATCAATCTGACATATAGGACAGGCTGCCACAGATCATTAGTTTGAGCTTTAGTCTGTTGCTTATATATTAGTACCTCTTCATAACATCAGGGACCAGAAAAGACAATTCACAGTACATCACAACTACATAGGCATTCCTCCAAAGGGGTTTAAACAGAGAACTGTTACCAGGCTAGGATTTACTATCTATTTACACATGACACAGGCTATGTTGTAGCAACTTTCCAACAATTGATCAAATGAGTTAAGTATAATTATGGAGAAGATATGTGTATATATATATGCCATTTTTGCTTGTATATAATTTTACTTAATGTTGTTCAAAAGTATTGATTGGCACCATGTGTTAATTAGCTAAACATGTATTTACCAGCAAAGCTGGTAAAGATATACTGACACTGTATGCCAACACCCTGAGAACTTACTACAGCCCATACTGAGAGCTTACTATGAGCCAATATTATAGAGTTAATACTTACAGAGCACTGAGAGAGCGTAAGACTGTAAACTCATTGAAGGTAGGGGCTGTGTCTGTACTATCTACCTGGAGAATTCAAATAAAATGCACAGTACAGATTAGTTATGGTTCCTCTGCAAACAAATTTCTTGAATGAAACTGTCCAATTCCTGTTGAAACCTAACTCCATCTTCCTTCTGCAAAATAAGTGTATGAAATAGGTGTTTTTATTGGTCCTATTTTGCAGAAGTTTGAACTGGGAGCCAGATATGATTATTAACTTATTATCTTATAATAGTTGAATACACAATTGATTATTATCTTATAGTAGTGTGTGTGTGTGTGTTTTTTTTTAAATGATTAGGCAGCTTAAGGGCACAGATTGCCACTGGGAAATTTTAAGAGGAAAAAGGTGGCCAAATAAAATGCTCTAAGAATTAACTCTATGACTGGGTCAGCACGTCTCTTTTACCTTCAAGATGCTCTCAATAGTTCACTACCTTTCAAATCATTGAGGCTGTCTGTATGAGTGTCCTATGGCTATAGTAACAAATACCATTACTTTGTGGCTTAAACAAATCACAAATTTATTATCTTACATCTCTAAACATCAGATAAATCAAAATGGATTTCACTAGGTTGAAATCAAAGTGTTGGTAGGGCTGCATTTCTTCTGGAGGGTTAAGAACACAGGCTACCCACATTCTTTGGTTTGTGGAGTCTTTCTCACAGTGCATCCCTCTGACGACTATAGGTTTGCTATCACATAATTTCTCTGACTCTTCCTCTTTTATTTTTAAGGATTCTTGTAATTACACTGGGTCCACTTAGATACTCCAGGATAATCTCCTATTTGAAGAACTTTAGCTTAATCACATCTATAAGGTTCTTTTTGCTATGTAAGGTCACATTTAGAAGTAGCAGGGATTAGGATGTGGATATTTTGCAGGGTCCATTAGTCTACCTGCTGCATGGAGATGAGATAAAAAAAGGTAGGAAAATAACTCAGAGGTTTATTTGGGAGCATTCCTCATGAGATAAATTGATCAGCACCATTAAACTGAAGTAATGTAATGTTAATGTTGTTTAGTGAGACATGTTTTGAGACAAACCAAATGCTAATTTGCTAAGGATGATCTTGTTTATATTCGAGATTCTAGACTATGAGTTAAAGCTTTTATGACTGATGTAGGTTCACTTTGTCATGGATATGAGGAAACCACTGTGGATGAACAGTTTCATGTATAAGGTTTTGTATACAAAGAGGTTCAAACTTCTACACTTGATAGAAGGTAGTAGGACCCCATTTCCACATTCTCTTGTCTTTTGAAAGGGACACTCTGAACTATATGCATGTTTATGCTTAGGTCTTTATTGTGACTCAGACCATCTTGGTTTCTCTATAAGTATCTTTAAAACACATTCTTACTAGACAGTAGTTATATCTCTTCAGGCTTTCCTACAAGACTTTATCTAAAGTAATTTTTTTCAACATAATTTTATTATTTTATTTTCCTTCTCTGATTCCTGTTGGGTGTCTAATGGATCCTCACCTGGGACAATGGTCAACAAGGGAGATGGTGCTGGGGAAATCACGAGACTTTACACCAAACTGTAGCATATAGCCTGGAAGCCTGGAAGGGCATACATTGATTCATGTGCCTGGTGACAGCCTAAAGACAATGCAGCAGCTTGTCCTGTTTCTTAGGAGTCTTTTTACTGGATACATAACAGAGTATATGTGCAAGAATGCATAGCAGTCAGTAGTAGTAGTCAAGAGATTGCTGGAGAGGGGAGATTAAATTCCTGAGGAAGACTGAGTGAAGGTAAACAGGGACAGAAGGAAATGAAACACATGAAGTGGCCAGATAATGCTTGCAAGCAGGAGAGAGGGAAAAGATCAAGTCTCATCTCCTTAGACTGACACCTCAGCTTTTCTAGCTACTAGTTGATGGTTTCAGATCACTGCTGATCTCCCCATGTGGCAGGGATAGTCACACAGACATTCCCCTGACTGGGCACCTTATCCTGACGCAGAAGGTCCATGAGGAATTCAGCCTATCTGCCTCCCACAAATTCCTCATTCAATTTCCTTTTCACATGGGCTTACTCAGACGTGTGTTCAAAATTCTTATTAGGGCTGCACCCAGATGAATTTTTAAACTTTCACCTCTCCTTAAGGAAACTGTTGTTTTTACTCATTTTACATTTTATTCCAAAAAGTGCTAAGGATTTTCTGAGCGTGCCTTGGAACAAAGGACAAACTGCTGAGAATATCTCCATATCTCTGGACCTTCTTCCCCATGCTCAGTCAGCATGCCTCTGCCTTACCTGGTGTGCACATTGGGTTTCATTGCAGGGTTGTTGTTTGAAAATGTTCCCACGGGATGATGAGGGAATCGATTAAGATGGATATTCTTTATGAAAAATTTATTTAGCTAAGTGATAGATACCCTTTAAGGAGGACCAAACAACTTACCACACATTCTAGCTTCTACTGTCTAGCTTCTGCCATTTCCCTTTTCTTATATTATTTCTTATCTAGGTTATCCATCCTCAAGTTTGAAGGACAACACAATACTATCCCTGACCACTTCAGTGGAAAATTAGCTCTTCTTCTGGAAGACTAAATATGGCACTAAATCTTGTATCTATTGTCTGGTTCTTTTTTATTAAGGAATGGCATATTGTGGGTATATAGTACATGGTGCATGGTGGAAGGAAGACAGGCAGGAAAGAAGAAGGAACAATGAACAGAATAAAAGAAAGAAGAATGAAAGGAATTTGATCTTTTCTGTGTTATGTTGTGGTGTCACTGAACTTGTGCATTTTTGCTCCTTTCTTTGACTTTTTATATATAAATAAAAAAATCTGTCCAAGGCAAAAAAAGAAGATGGCAGATTTAACATTCATCAAAAGTTGTATGACATACTGGATGCATTATGTGATTGTCCTCTTTAATCTTTAGGGAATCCTATGAAGTCTTACCAAAGAAGAAATTAAAACTGAGGGAATTAAGCAACATTCCTCATGTCACACAGCACTAGTGGGGCTGGAATTCATACCCCAGAGTGCTCTGTACACATTTCCCTCAGGCTCTCTGCAAGCTAGTCACAGCTTTCTAAGTCTCACAGGATGCCTAGCAAGAAGCAAATACTCATTTCATATTTTATGAATAAATATATGAATTACTGAATGACTTACTGAAAAGGATGACATTAATGCCCTTTGTTATACTACTGTGCTTCTACTATTTTACAGCCACCACCACCACCATTCCCACTGCTATGGCTGTTAAGAGCCCAGATACTAGAGCCATTGCATTGGTTTTAGTCTTATCTGTACCAGGTACAGTGAAGTTACTTCATCTTCTGTGCCTCAATCTTTTCATTTGTTACAGGAGGAAAATAATTTCAATTATTCCATAGAGTTATTTTGAGGATTTAATGCATTTAGTATAGTTCCTAAACTATAATAAAACCATTTATGGAGCACTCACTACTACCACAACTCCCATCAACATTTACTGGATTTTTAATAAGTATAAGACATTTGTGCTTGTATTCTCATTGTAAACCTTTTAACCTCCTAGTAAGGTAGGTATTGTTACTATTTTCCTTTATGGATGAGGAAACCGAAGTTAAAAATAGAAATTATTTGCCCAAGGTCACTTAACTAGCAAAAGTCACAATCGTACTCAAACCCAGAACTGCTCGATTCTCTTAGCCTGAATTATGAAGAACATCCAGAAAACCACCTCTATTTTGTCTGCTATGGTTTGGAGTTTCATGTTATTGTCTCTGTATACATCACTTCTCTCAACAAATGTTCTGTGTGGCAAGTCTCTTCTGTTTTGTTTGTTATTGTCCTGATTAGTTACTTATTTGGCTAAACTCAGTGGATATTCCTATGAAGTCTTTTCCTTTGTTGGAGATTAATGTTAGCTCTGGGGTTCCATCAAAGTGGGAAAGCAGTTGAATCTTGCCATTGCCATCCTTAATTCTCATTCCTTTGGTTTGTGCTGTCTGTTATACACATTAGTGCATGTACATACACACACATGCACACACACACAGAGTCTTTCTTCTCTGGTTCCCTGAGAAAATAATATATTATCAAAATGTGATGACATTAGTTAGTGTCAGCACCATGGGTTTTGGTAAGTATTCCTATGACTCAGGGGATATCCTGATGTTATAACCTAAAATAATATTCCCAGAAAGAGATCAACTTAATTTTCCCTTGTAAAATCAACTTACAGTAAGAAATGTTTGGTGGAGCTGTGTGCCAAAACACAGGGTGTTAATCTACTGCCTGGACAATGCTTCTGACTAAACCAGGCTGATCTCCACTACTTAGGGACACTATGGTATTCTTATTAGGTATCCAGTGAACTGGGCACAAAGATGAACATCTGATTTAGGAAGCTTGTTCTTTCAGAACTGAAGCAGTGTGAACTCTCTTACCTTTCTCAATTATCTCTGTTCTCACTGACTTGGTTCCGCTAAATCTCAAGCCAGTGGGGCAGCTATTTCATAGGAGTACCTGCACTCTATCCAGTCAACATATATGTATTTAACTTTTTTCACAGGGACAATTAGTAGTTTGGAACACAAATAAAATAAAGATTTCCAAGAGGACTGAGATCAAATAATACCAGATACAATACTGTAACTTAGTATAAATTTTCTTAATAAATTCTCATAATAGTCTTGAAAGAAATAAATTATTTATTTCAATTTCTACACATGATCAATGAGAGGACTGAAACAGTTTACTCTTTGATATTGAATTGAAGATTATATAATTCTGAGGCCACCTAATTTCCTATGTCACCTTTTCTGCTAATAGCCACTGCAGAAAATCTCTGGGACGTTCTGTGTAGCACAGCACTTAAGATTGCCACCTTGACATCAGATAGACCTTAATTCAATAACTAGCTCTTCCACTTGTTACTTTTATGACCTTGTCTGTGCTCATGCACACATAATCATGATAATTTACATGTATTATAGGTTTTCCACATGGATTAAATGAGATGCTGTATCAATTTTACTAAAAATCCAGTCTTGTTAAATGGAAGCTACTACTATATCATCATTAGTAGTACTACTATATCATTATTAGTAGTAGTAGCAAAGGGATTTTCCACTTGACTATCTTGGCTATCATACCTGGTGTACAGTGTAACTTCATTCTTTCACAGAAATAAAAAAAAAATAAATGAAGTTGGCTACTGGAGAAAATACAATTTTGTCAGGCAGGCAACTGCCTTTAACACTAATGAGAAAGTGCTCATCCTTTCCTCCTGAGTCCTTTCAGTTTATTCTTTCTTTCACAGAATAATCCTTGTGAATAACAACAACAAAGCAAACAAAACATGCTTCCATCATTTATGGCTAACAAATACGAAACTCATTTGTGAATATTGAATGTCAATAGTAAAAGATTACATCATTTATGGCTAATAAATACAGAACTAATTTTTGCATATTCAATGTCAAAATCAAAAGATTGGAGAAGTTCCATTATGCTGTACTTCAATTTAAACAAAATAAGCCCTAGGAAACCTGGTAGGAAAACGTACAGCCTTCTTTGTCCTTATGTGACTTTGTGGCTCATTTGCCCCCCAAAATAGGAAGTTATCCCCCCAATAACTTAAGAAGCTTAAATGAGCAAGGGAGCAGATTTGACCTTTTCTCCCCCAGTGATCTACAAACATAATTTCTGACTCGGGGACGTGATGCAGAATACATCTATTTATTCACTATTTCATTTGGCAAGTATTGATTGTGTTCCTTGCTGTGCTTCCTTCCATCACATGGAAATTATACCCTTGGGTGATCCCTCCTTTCATGTCCCTCACTCAGAAAATGACCCATTTGCAGTTGCCTATCATATACTTATGATATATATTTGAGCACTATGAGGTTATGTAAAGTATTATTATAGTTCTGCAGAAAAATATGTATGTGTGTGGAAAAGATGGCAAAAGACAATATAAAACAACAAAAACTATTTTGTACTGGTGAGATTATAGAGAATTTTTGATATGTTTATGTACAAGTTCAATCATCGCTAATATTATTTAACCTCGTGGATCATAATTTCATCTACTACGAGTTTCCTGAAGGCATCATTGATGGAGCTCTTAGTAACTCTCCTTTACATTCATGATGTCACTTATCTTTCATTACTCATTATCCTTTATTTTCATTCTTTACTCATTCCCTAGGTGATTCAATTCGGTCCCATGACTAAATACTATATATTTGCTGATGAATTTTATCTCTAGCCCTGATCTCTCTCTTGAGCTGAATACCTGAAAATATGGTTGCATTCTTCACATCTATGGACCATGTAATAATCATCTTAATAGTAATATGCCCCAAATTAGAACTTAGGACATAGACCTCACAGATAGTCGCAGGCAATTTTCTTGCAAAATTGTAAGCATCACTTTTTAATGAATTGTTGAAACTATGTAGTGAGTCTTCTTCCTCCACCTATCTCTTTTCTTCATAACTTGCATCTCATTATCAAGTTCTATAAGCTTTATCTTCAAAATATGTTGCCAGTCCAATCATTTCTACCATTAACCATCCTAATCCAACCTGACATTCTTGCTGACCTGGCCAGAGATTCAGATCTCTGATCTGGGCTACCTGTTTCTGTCCCAGAACTTTTATTTCTATATTTAATTATTAAATCATAGCTGTGAACATTAGTTCAGATTGTATAGAAAGCATGTTTTAAAGAGCCAAATGACCCTGCCCTGACATCACCCTCCTTAACCTTCAGTTGGTTCCCATCCCCTATTCCCTTTGCTTTTGACTCACCCAGCAAAGGAATGTTCTGTAAGGTAGTAACTATTGATCTCTAACTCTGCTACAGGAAATCAAGAGGAAAGTGGGAGAAAAGGGGACAATTTGAGGAAAGCAATTGAGAGAAAAGTGCATCTGACCCAGAAATGGACATTCTGTAATGCTGGTTCCATCTCATCATTTTGCCATTTTATCTCTCCTCCTCAATACCAGATTTTACACATTTTCTTACAGTTTTTACAATGAATGCATGGTCACCTTCTCATCCATTCAAAAAATAGTATACCTGTCAGGGTAGCCAGGTTGTCTCCAAAGGCCCACACAGTTTGTTTGTGCTTATTCTTTCAGTAGTAAAAGAGATAATATAGAACACTGTGGTCCGTGAATCTCCCAACACTCCTCTCTTTTTTTTCTTCCTTCGTTTGTGCTTGAAATATTTGCCTTTACCACTACGTGGGGATAGAGTTGAAGCATGCACCTTCCCTAATAGATTTTTCATGTAAGTATTTTATTTGCTGATTGATTGCTTAACATCTATGGGGTGTCCCAAAAGGAAATAAAGGTGCAGTTAGCTACAACTTTTCATTTTCCCTACATGCGGAGATCTTAAGGGTGACTTTCGGGACCCCCTGTAGTATCTGCATAGACGTCTAAAGGTGCCCCCCAGACACACACATGCACGTATATAATTCCACCCATTGGACTCATCGTCCTGTGCCTTCAACTTTGCCCACCTTCCAGGTCTTTCTATGTGACATGATTCCAACTAATTAAAGTCAAAGGTTGTTTTCTGTTGAAGGCTTGAGGACCATGTACACACAAGTCTTAGCTACTTAGCAGTAGGTTTAACTCACCTGTTAGTTGAACGTGGGAGGAGAACCACTCAGCTAAAAGTTGCACATTTGAAAATGTCTGTGCATTTCTCCAACAAAGAAATTGCTCTAGAATGGCTGGGCTGTACGTGCAGAGGGCTCTACCGCAGTGCAGTGATCAGCCAACCTCCTGCCCACAGACCACCCTGTCCACCTCGCAGCAGGCAGGGCACCCGGCCCCAGGCTCTGACAGGCAGCAGAACGACCACAGCACAACCAGGAACAACTCTGGGGTCATCTGAACATCTCACAAAGCATGTGGCCTTGCGGGGGGTGGATAATATGAGCGTACACATGATTAGGTTATATTATTAGCACTTGCAGGGCGAAGTCCAAAGTCCAACTTGTACTTGAGCCCGTCAGCCAGGAAGTGTGCCATTGCCATGTACCAAAAGGTGGAAACCCACAGAGCCCCTCCTGCCGTTCTGGAATATAATTGTGTTTTTCTCTCAGGTGGGCCTGTAGTTGTTGAATTGTTCCTTTCAGATTAGTACTGAGTACCTGGGATGCTGGCTTTTCCAGTCTTGAAATACTTAGGGAATC
>CAUYON010037777.1:0-10913 GCA_963573935.1 Arctocebus calabarensis | reverse complement strand
GCCTGTGGCTCAACGGGCTAAGGTGCAAGCCACGTACACCTGAGCTGGTGGGTTCGAATCCGGCCCGGACCTGCCAGACAACAATGACGGCTGCAACCAAAAAATGGCCGGGCATTGTGGCGGGCGCCTGTAGTCCCAGCTTCTTGGGAGGCGGAGGCGATAGACTCGCTTGAGCACAGGAATTGGAGGTTGCTGTGAGCTATGATGGCATAGCACTCTATCCAGGGTGACAGCTTGAGGCTCTGTCTCAAAAAAAAAAAAAAAAAATCAATACTTACAGGTCAGTAGCTTTTATATATGCCAACAATAGTCAAGCTGAAAATATAGTCAAGGACTCTATTCCTTTTACAGTAGTGTCAAAGAAAATGAAACATCTGAGAATTTACCTAACAAAGAACATGAAAGATTTCTATAAAGAGAACTAGGAAACTCAAGAAAAGAAACAGCTGAAGATGTTAACAAATGGAAAATCATACTTTGCTCATTGCTGGGAAGAATCAACATTGTGAAAATGTCCATACTGCCCAAAGCAATCTACAGAATTAATGCAATCCCTATTAAAAATCATGTTTTTATAAACCATATTTTTAAACATATCTTTTACCAGCTAGAATTTAACAAATAGCATAATGAAAGCAGAATATGTATGGATAAGGACATATTTTCAGTCAGTCAGAAACTGATAGATTGTTATATAAATAATGATGGATAAACTATTTTTCTTTTCAGCTTTAGGCCAGGGCTAGGTTTGAACTTGCCACCTCCGGCATTTAGGGCTGGTGCCCTACTCCTTTGAGCCACAGACACCACCCTGGATAAACTATTTTAATATCTCACTACTTTTTGTGTGTTTCATCACAGATGCAACAATAGAAAATTAATCCTTACATCAAATAATAGAATAGTATTCAGAGAGAAATTCAAAAGTCTTCATTGAAAACATCTCAACTCTTATTTCCCTCCATGAAAGTAAGAACTGTTAGTAGATTTAAGTACTTCATTTTATGAATTTGCATACACATTTATGTACACAGATTGTTTTGTAAAGGGATGAAACTAAAAGTTATTCTGTGATTTAACTTTTCCCCTAGTGTTACAGAGGTGTTCCATGTCAGTATACAGAGCTTTACCTCATGTATTTTAATTTCATTCCTAAGAAAGCAATGCTCACGAATTTACATAATCATACTTCCTATGCCTCTATCCCTTACCCAAGTTGATGGAATATACTTTGTACTGTGTGGACTTTTCTTATTGTAAACACTTTGGCAACGAATACTATCATAAAGAGATTTAAAGCATATGTAAGAATACATATTTAGGATAGAATTGAAGAAACAAAATTACTAGATCAAAGGACATGCCCATTTAAAGTTATAACAGATACTGCCAAATTGTCTTACAAAATGATTGACTTGCGTGCACTTCCATCAACAGTCAGTGCTGCCTTCACCAACATGAAGTCAACAATTTTTTATTTTTTTGAATTAAATTTATTAATTGACAAATAAAAATTGTACATATTTATGCCATACCGCATGATGTTTTGAAATATATATTCATTGAATAATGACTAAACTGAATTAATGAACATAGGCATTACCTCACCTACTTATCTTTTTTGTGATACAAATACTTAGAATCTCTTCCTTTGGTGATTTACAAATATGCAATCCATTATTTTAAACAATAGTCACCACGTCCTCTTGGATTTACTCCTGCCATCTGACTGAAATTTTGTATCCTTTAACCAGCATTTCTTCAATCCTCTCCCTTCTCTCAGCCCTTGGTGACCACCATTCTGCTTTCTGGTTTCTATGAGTTCTACCTTATGGACTCCACATAGAAGAGATTGCATGTAGTGTTTGTCTTTCTGTGCCTGGTTTATTTCACTTAACACTAATTACATTTCCTTTGAAATGTCCAGTGGGACAGCTGGATCATAAGGTAGCTCTATTTTTAAACTTTGAGAAACTTCCATGCTGTTTTCCATAATGGGTGTACCAATTTACTTTTTTGCCAGCAGTGGAAAGGGTTCCTTTTTCTCCACATCCTTGCCACATTTCTTATCTTTCATCATTTTGTTAATAGCTATTCTAAAAGATGTGAGGGGCTATTTCAATGTGGTTTTTATTTTCCTTTCCCTGATTGTTAGCAATGCTGAGCATTTTTCACATACCTGCTAGTCATTTGTATGTCTTCTAAGGAAAAAAAATACCTCTTTAGGTTCTTTGTCTATTTCTTAATCATATTGTTTTCTTATTATTGAGTTGAGTTCCTTATATATTTTTGGTTAACTCATATTAAATATATGATTTGCAAATATTTTTCTCTCTTTCCATAGGTCATCTCTTCACTCTGTTAATTGTTTTTTTGACTGTGCAGAAACTTTTTAAGTTTATGTAATCCTATTTGTTTATTTTATTTTTTCTTACTTGTGTTTTTTGGGCTCATGTCCATAAAGTCATGGCCCAGAACAATGGAGATTGTCCTCTATGTTTTCTTCTAGTGGTTTTACAGTTTCAGGTCTTACATTCAAGTGGTTAGCTGATTTTTTGTTGATTTTTATGTATGGTGTGAGATAATGGTTAAATTTTATTCTTATGTGGATATCATATTTTCTCGGGACCATTTATTAAAGAGACTGTCCTTTCCCTGTTTTATGATGTTGGCATCTTTGTTAAAAATCAACTGATTCATTGATTTATGAAATCAATGGAGATTACTCCTAGGCTCTCTATTCTGCCTCAATAGTCTAATTGTCTGTTCTTATGGCAGTGCTGTGCTGTAATTATTATAGCTTTGTAGTAGATTCTGAATCAAATAGTATGAATTCTCTAGGTTTATTCTTTTTGCTCAATATTGCATTGACTATTCAGGGTCTTATGGTTGCACATAAAATTTAGGATTGCTTTTCATATTTATGAGAAAAATGTTGGGATTTTGATGGGAATTGCATTGGATCTGTAGATTTCTTTGAATAGCATGACCATTTTAACAATATTAATTCTTCCAATTCATCACAGAGGATACCTTTCCATTTATTGTGTCTTCTTTAATTTCTTTCAGCAATATTTCATAGTTTTCAATGTATAGATCGTTTACTTCCTTGGCTGTATTTATTCCTCCTAAGAATTTAGTTTTTGTAGCTATTGTAAATGGAATATTTTTTTCAATTTCTTTTTTGTATAAGTCATTGTTAGGGTATAGAAACTTTACTGATTTCTTGTATATAGGTTTGATATCCTGTAAGCCTACTGGGTTTATTAATTCTAAGGGTTATGTAAGCCTTTAGGTTTTTCTATATATAAGATGATGTCATCTGCAAATAGAGACAATTTAAATTTTTCCTTCCCAATTCTGATGCCTTTTATCTTTATCTCTTGCCTGATTGCTTTAGTTAGGACTTACAGTTAGTATGTTGAATAGAATTGGCAAGGGTGAGTGAGCATCCTTGTCCTGGACTTACAAGGAAGGCTTTCAATTTTTCACCATTGATATAAGTTTGGGGCTTGTCATATATGGCCTTTATTATGTTGAAGAAAATTTCTTTTATACCTCTTAAGAGCTTCTATTATGAAAGGATGTTAAATGTTGTCAAATTATTTTTCTGTATCTATGTAAGTGATCATATAATTCTTGTTCTTTATTCTGTTAATGTCTGGTTACATTTATTGATTTGTCTATGTTGAGCTCTCCATCCCAAGGATCCATCCCACTTGATCTTGGTGAATGATCCTCTTAATATGCCATTGGATTCAGTGTGCTAGTATTTTTTTGAGGATCTTTGCTTCTATATTCACCAGGGATATTGGTCTATAATTTTCATTTCTAGTAGTATGCTTGCCTGACTTCGATATCACACTAATGCTAGCCTCATAATGTGAATTTAGAAACCTTCCCTCCTCTCAATTTTTTGAAAGTGTTTGAGAAGGATTGATATTAATTCTTCACATGTTTTTGGTAGAATTCAACAGTGAAGCCATCATATCTTAAGCTTTCTTTGGCAAGAGGTTTTAAAGTACGGATTCCCAATCTTCAGACATTGAATTATTGGTCTGTTTAGACTTCATGTTTTCATGATTCAGTGTTGGTAAGCTTCATATTTCTAGGAATTTATCCTCTTCTTCCAGGTTATCCAACTTTGGACCTATAATGGTTCATATTAGTCTCTTATTATTCTTTGCATTCTGTGGTATTAGTTGCAATGCCTTCACTTTAATTTCTGAAGTTATTTATTTGAGTCTTTTTTTTTTTGTCTATCTAAAGGTTTTAATTTTGTTTGTTATTTACAAAAAATAACTCAATTTTATTAATTGTTCTATATTTTTTTCTGGCCTCTATTTCATTTGTTTCTGATCTAATCTTTATTATTTCCTTACTTCTAGTAACTATGTTTTTATTTTGTTCTCTTTTTTTTGTAGTTCTTTGAAGTTTAGTATTGGGTGGTTTATTTGAGATTGTTCTTTTTTGATGTATGTGCTTATTGCTATAAACTTGCTAGAACTTGCTATAGAACTACTTTTGCTGCATCCACTGTTTTGATCTTTTGTATGTCTCAAGCTATTTTTAATTTTTCTTTTAAGTTAATTTTTTGACCTTGTGGTAGTTCAGAAGCAAGTTGTTTAGGTATTTTTGAATTTTCTGAAATTCTTCCTGTTACTGATTTTTAGTTTCCTACCATTACAGTTTTAAGGGAGACTTGATATGATATTAACTTTCTTGTTAATGTCTTGAGTTGTTTTATTTTAATCAATCTATTTTGAAAACATATACAGAGTGTCCGTAAAGTTTGCGTGCAATTTAAAATGGTTGCACACAAACTTTATGGACATGCTGTATAATGTTAGATAATCACCAGAGTTAATTTCATATGCATTATAATTAAATATCTAACAAACAAAATCTTTGACAAACCAGAAGAAACTATAAGTAAATAATTTATGGAAGTATAAGTATTTTCTTATCATAAAAGAGATGTAAAAACCATGGAAGAATAGATTTTTGAATTCTAATTGTACGTTTTAAAGAACATAAACCTCAAATACAAAATTAATTTATAAGTAATCTAATAAGCAAGTAATAAGTGATTTGTAAATAATCTAGTGTCTTTAAAATAGCAAGAAAAATTCTAATAATCCAATAAGAATATGGACAAATGAGAAATCTTATTTATAGTCACATTGCAAACTAAGACAAGCATAAAACTATTTTTCTTGTGACATAGACAAATTTAAAAGTGTATATTAAATTTATTGTGTCAGATACAAAGAGGAAGTGTATATTAAATTTATTGTGTCAGATACAAAGAGGAAGCGTTAATTGAAAGTGTATCTTCTGCAAAGAAATTTGACAAGCTATACAAAAATTTTAAGACTTATTTGAACTTCAACTTGGGAAACTAATTATAAGGAAATTACTTGAAATCAATTGAAGACATCAATATTCTCCTATATTTATTTACCAGACCAAAAATTAGAAACAACCCATAATGCACGTAATATATAACAGATAAATAAATTATGGCATTTCCACATGATGATATTATATATGATATATGATAATTATATAGAAATAAAATTAGATTTCCAAGAAATTTTAATGAAAACACTTATAATATGATTAAGCTAAAATTCAGGATACAAATTTGGTGTACGGCAGAGTGGATCTTATTTTTGCACATCTGTTTGCATATGTGAAATTAGAGCTAATTGTTCTTGAGCACTTACTAAATACTAGGTATTTTACAAGATTTGCCAATTATCATTTTATTTCTATTATTTTATTTCAGCTCCAAAATCACTTTTTTTGCCTGCTCTGTGAAAATGTAACTAGGATCTTTAAATAAGAATTTTCCATTACCATCTGTTTCATCTGTCAGTAGAAGATGCTGGAGTGTTACTGCTTAAGGGAAGCATTTCTTAACTGTTTCTCTGGCTTCTCCAGCTCTTGACTCCTGCAATACAGTGCAACCAGCAGCTTCCTTTGGCACCAGTCTCTCCCTAATAGGCAGTTTTGTAGCACAACCGCCTATGAAACACTCCCTTATGCAAGTTTCCCTGGCACTGTGGAAGCCAGATCTGTTGCAAGTTCTGCCACTAAGCTATTACAAGTTCTCATCCATTGAATGAGCCATAGCTAGGCCTTCTTCAATAAGATTTGGATGAGGAGAGGGGAAGTGCTCTTTCTAGGATGCTTTAGGGGGGATTATGTCATTTAATCCATAAGAACCATAAGTAATAGATTATTGCCTGTTACAAAAGAAGAAGCTGGAGTATCATATAAAATTATATAGTTAGGAGCTGATGAAGCCAGAATTTAATCCAAGCACTTTGGCTCCAAAGTATGTAAAGTTGTCCCTTAGGGTCCATTTGGTGTGGTTCTAGAACCCTGCAGACACCAAAATCTGAGGACACTAAGGTCCCTTGTATAAAATGGCATAGTATTTGCATGCCACCTGTTGACAACCTCTTCTGTATTTTATTTTTCTCAACTTTTTTTTTTAGTTTAGTCTTTCAAAATCCATTTTATCTCACTAAAACCTGTGTTCACCCTCATAAATACTATCAGTGTCTTGAATACCTCACTTTCTTTTTTTAAAATTTTTTTAAAGTCATTTGTACATAGATCATGAATACCTTTAAGCCATTATGGGATTCAATGTGTTGATTATTTGTACCTCTTATATACTTTAAATCATCTCTATATTGTTTATAATCCCTGATGCAGCAGAAATAATTGTTATACTGTATTGGGTTGTTTACTTGTATTATTTTATTGGTGTATTGCTATTTTTTATTGGGGATTTTTCCTTAATTTTTTTTATCTATAGTTGATTAAATCTGCCAACGTGAAATGCACAGATATGCAGCATTGATTATACTTTCAAACATTATGCTATACAAACTTCTGAAATACTTAGTGTACACAGATACATGCAAGACATTGGAAGGAAAAACAGACACATGTAAATGGTAGCTATCTCAAGGTAATGAAAATGACAAGTGTCTTGCATTACTGTTGTACAAATTCTGAATTTCCCTCAATATGTAAACATTAATTTCATATTTATAAATATATATATGTTTAAGCTAAGAAAGAAATTCTGAAGAATCCTCTATGAACCAAAGATATTTCAGGCTTTACACAAAGACATACTACTAATTCAACAAAGTCATATTTTATTTCCACATTCTTTACTTGAAACCCTTTCCTGATATACAGATGCAATATGCATCACTAAGATCATAATTCCAAATTTCCATAACAGCTATGCTTACAATCTATTCAGCACTGGGGCAGGAGTAACTATAGCTAAGTTTTAATTTGCATAATTACAATTCCACACAAATAAAGAGCATTCATTATGGTTATGCCTGGCCTGGCTCCAGTTTGTATCATTTCCCAGACTATATAGCTAATATTATTAACAGTGCAGAGAGAATTTGTAATAAATTTCAGGGAGCTAAGCTATGAACATTATATCCCAATTTCTAGTTATGTAAAGTTATTCATCATTTCTCAGAAAAGTTTTTCTTTTTCTTTTAGCCATTGGTTCTGAATTCTTTATATCACACTCGATAACTTTGCTCTCTGCTGCTTTTCCATCAACTACATTACAAGCTGTAACATTTCTCTGCTTATTCTTGAATTCCTTCATGAGGCGCCTGCCAGTCTGGAGAATAAAATTTCTAATGTGCCTGATATTTTTACCACCAAAGACTTCAGTGTCAACAGCATGACTATTATTTTTTATTTTATAAGGCAGAAAAGGAAATCTACACTTTTCCTGTACATTAATACTTCCATACACATTCCACAACACCGTTGCCATAATTATCTCTAAGTTTAAAACACAATAGAAGCAGACATTTTAAAGAAAAGTACAGTCACTTAAAAACACTTCAGGTGAAAACTCATTGTCTTAAAATAAACTCATTGTCTTAGTGGGAATCTTTAAAGTTGTCCATTAAGTATGAAAAAAGAGATTTTAACTTTTTCTATCCTAATTTAGAATATTATTTTCAACTATCCCACAGAGTATGAAGTTCATGAGAATCTTATATCATCATAGGAGATAATGTTGTTATTCTGGACGACCCAGTCTTTATTATCAATCTTTTATTTGTACCTGCATCATACATTTAACGAGTCAATCATCAAATAATACTAGTTAAATCAGATATAATGCTGGAGAAGAGAAATATATATTCAGTTATGAAATAATTAACACAAGAATAATTGGTATTACAAGAAATATGAAAACACAATAGTATTTTTGTAGCAAAAACTTCTATGCTGAGAAAATACTGGACTTATGTAGTCATCTTTGGCTAAAGGGATTAACTTAATTCTTACCATTCCCATAGTCTCTACTTTTTTTTCTTTAATTAAATGATAGCTGTGTACATTAATGCATTTATGGGGTACACTGTGTTGGTTTTATATACAATTTGAAATACAACAAACTGGTTAACATAGCCTTCACCCCACTTTCTCAATTATTGTGTTAAGACATTTATGCTCTACACTGAGCAGATTTGACATGTACTCTTGTAAAAAGCACCATAGGTGTAGTCTGACCAATTACCCTCCCTCCACCCATCCTCCCCCTTCTCCTTCCTTCCCTCTCCTCTTTCCCCTTCATCTTGGGCTGGAGTTGGGTTATAGCTTTCATATGGAAGTGTGGGTGGTTATATATTGGTTTCATAGTAGAGCTGAATACTTTGGATACTTTTTCTTCCATTCTTGAGATACTTTGCTAAGAAGAATATGTTCCAGCTCCACCCATGGAAACATGAAAGGGGTAAAGTCTCTTGTCTTTTTTAAGGCTGTGTAATATTCCATCGTGTCTTTTTAATTGTCCAGGTTCTACTTGGGTGCGTTTCGAAATTGCTCTTATCTTTCGCCACGTGAGATGGAAAGTCTTTCATATTTAAATTCCTTAACACTATTGGCAGAAAATTCTTACCATATCTTTCGCCACCTGAGATGGAAAGTCTTTCATATTTAAATTCCTTAACACTATTGGCAGAAAATTCTTACCATCCATTGCATCTGCAATACTTATTTTAAATGTATTTTTCTCACTCATACCACTGCAGAGCTTTTGCCTTTGCTGATACGCACTGCTAAATGACTACCTCATATTTTTATTACCAATAAAGGTTTTATTTTCTAATTGTTGGAGTTGCCTCATTACAGGCCTCTGTGTATCCTGCTTGCTTCTTCCTTGTCCTTTCTTCTAAGGATCTGAGTGACATGTTATTCTACTTTTTCTGTAAGAAAAATAACTTCTAATAATATGTTGATCCTAAGTAGTAAGAGATTTTCCAATGCCCAGAAATATGAGTATAATGATAATGGTACCCACAAATCCTTTGCAAATCTTCTCATTAAGTACTGATGATTCTAATTCCTCTCTCTTGAATCTCTCCTGGCCTATGACTTTCTGGACAAATACGATACAAAAAAAAAAAAATTATGTTCTATGTCTTCTATGTCCAGGTCAAAAAAAAAGCCTTCAGCCCAGATCTTCTGGGACATATTTTTAGGAGCCCTGATCTATCATTTAATAGTTCCAACTACCCCGAGACCATCCTCCTGGAGATGACATCTGTAGATGTTGTGGTCAGTATCTCAACTGAGCTCAGCCATCCCTGGTATGATGACAGACATCCCTGGAGCTTCTGGACCAGTCTTTTGTTCAACTATTAGTTGAATACTAAAAAGTGACTTCTATTCATGCCATGTGGAACAGAAAATTACCTTAACCAACTCAAATTTCTGATGTACAAAATATTAAAAATTGGCTATTATTCTTTTTTTTTTTCTTTCCCCTATACTCTCTGACAACGGAAAACATTGGCCATTGTTTATGCCACTACGTTTTGGGTGATTTGTCATGCATCAACAGGTCACTATAACTTTCCTCCCTGCAAAAGTTTGCTGGTTTTATTCTTTGAGCATTTCACACCTCAGTTTAGGTCAGCAACACTAATCTGGTAAAGATTGTGAAAATTCTGTTTTCCACAGAATGAAATGGAATGGAGACGCTTCTGTTCATCAGGTGAAATAGTTGTAAAGAATACACAGTTGGCCATTTTATTAAGAGAATTTACAGATTCAGTTCAACTGGAAAAATATCCCCTGGCAGAAGAAATGGATTCTTCATGGAATGAAGGTGCTAAACTTGCTCAGCTATTTATAAAGAAGAAAGTATTAAAATATTTTTCAGGTTTAGAACGCAGGGAGGTAGTGGAGGAGCAGAGAAGCAGAAAAGTCAAACTACATTAGATAAGTTATGGCTCTATCAGATAACAAAATTCCTTATTCCTTTAAGTCTTTTTTTTCAATGTTTTCTTTTTTTCCTTAATCTATCAGTGTGTTTCTTCCTGACCCTATCATCACTATTGCATACTTGCATATATGAGATAAAATCTTGCCTCCTAGGCTGAAGATAAGAAGAAAGTGAAGAGGTATAATGGAATATGAGCTATCACATCTATCTGAATTTGAAAGATGAGCTCATTAGGATCCTTACTGAAGAACACAGCCCATTGCTAAGATCATTTTTCTTCAGAATAGTGATTCCTGATCCAAAGTATGCATCAAAATTACCTAGGAAGTTATAAAAAATATTTCCAAAATTTATAGTGTGGGATGAAAATATGTGTGTATATATTGGACAAGACTCTTTCAGTACTCTTTCTTTTGTTTTAAAAACAAAAATTAAAACATAGCAAAACCCAGAAAAAGCAATGCAAATTGACTTAGGCAAAAAAGAGAATTTATTAATTTACATAATCAAAGAGTGTACTGTGTTACATGTTTCTATTGACATATACCATCTATTTCTAAATAACATGAATGGTTTTAGTTCTTAATATTTCAGCTATGGGACTTATCTATTG
>CAUYON010037776.1:0-12167 GCA_963573935.1 Arctocebus calabarensis | reverse complement strand
CCAAGACCAACAGGATGCCCCGCTGGGCTGAGCGACTGTTTCCTGCCAATGTTGCTCACTCAGTGTACATCCTGGAGGACTCTATTGTGGACCCACAGAATCAGACCATGACCACCTTCACCTGGAACATCAACCACGCCCGGCTGATGGTGAGACAACTCCTACCCCACTTTGTTCCCCCAGAAGTACACATGCCTAGAGAGCCATGAGGGTGTTTCTGTGGTCTGGGACAGGTCTGGGCTACTGGGGAGTGATAGTTATAGAGTACAACCTCACATTATCTTCTTTTCAACTAGTCAGCCTCTCTGGATCTTGTCTTTGACTCATTCATACAGTGGAGAAAAGGTATCTATCTTCAGAGTTGTTGCAAGTACTAAACACAAACCATTCACATCAGGTGCAGCACACATATAGATGAGATCCACAGGAATGATACTGTGGGAGGGGGCAGTGGTTCCCAAACAGGAGTCTTGGATGAGCCGCAGGGAGAGAGATTTTGGGCCCTTTGCCCCACTTTGACTAGAGGAGTTGCACTTTTATTTTGTCTTGCCTCACGGATTTCTGCTGGAGATTTGGGGAAAGGGGGTTCCACACACCTTGATCTTTTGCTTTTAAAAAAGCTCAAAAACCTGTGGTTTAAAGAACATACTATAGTATCTTCTTGCATGTGAATACCCTGAAAGCTTTCAGAGAACTTTTTTTTTTTTTCAGTTTATCTTAAGAAAAACCCTCTGTTATGCAGAGAGGGGAGTGGGATTCAGAGAGGGGTGTGTCCTGCAAGGTCAGAGTAAGTAGGTACCCCACTCTGCCTCAAGTTTTCTAAAGTCATCACAGATAGTAACCTCATGGTATTACCTCTGTATCTGGTAAATTACTAAGTGATCCAGCTGTGAGAAGTGCCTCTTAGGTGTTTTTCCTGGAAATAGTAGTCCACATCTTCTTATGTGATAATGTAAACTGATGATTATCAAACATTCATTTTTATTTGGACTGTCAGGAAGTTTAAGAGCTGCAGTAGATGATTGGCAGGCTAAAAACATTGTGCATGTCTAGTTGTAAAAGTACAAAACAAAATCTAGGGCCAGGACAAGCTGGAATGCCCTCTACTGATCTTAAGAGACCATGTGCTTTCTAGTTTAAGGGTCAGAAGCAAGGTCTCAGAGAGCAAAATGATGTTTTTTTTATAGCCTTCCTGCTCTCCATCTGTGAATGCCATTTTGACAATAGGGAAAGAGCAGATTTATGTTGTATTGCTTCCCCTCATGAAGAAATGGGATCAAATTTATGTGCAAGTAGGCAAAGTGAAGGACTCCACTGTGATTGTTGCTGGCCTGACTCCCTGCACAGGTGGTGGAGGAACGATGTGTTTACTATGTGAACTCTGACAACAGTGGCTGGACTGAAATCCGTCGAGAAGCCTGGGTCTCATCTAGCTTATTTGGTGTCTCCAGGGCTGTCCAGGTGAGGATTATTGTGGGGGCTCTGGGGCTTACAGTTTTTGGCACCAAGGCTGGCATGGGGTCAGTCAGTAGCTCAGAATACTTCCCTTTTTTCATCTTTGCAAGGAATTTGGTCTTGCCCGATTCAAAAGCAACGTGACCAAGACTATGAAAGGTTTCGAATACATTTTGGCCAAGCTGCAGGGTGAGAGTTTGGATACTGTCTGGGAAGCCTCTTAATGTCATGGGGAAGGGCGATTAGGTGGATCTTTCAGGCATCATCTAAAGCCAGCCCCCTGCCCTGTGCTACAGGTGAGGCCCCTTCTAAAACACTTGTTGAGACAGCCAAGGAAGCCAAAGAGAAGGCAAAGGAGACAGCACTGGCAGCTACAGAGAAGGCCAAGGACCTAGCCAACAAGGCAGCCACCAAGAAGCAACAGCAGCAGCAACAATTTGTGTAGCCAGCCTACAACCACCACAGCACACCAGATTACTCGGCTCAAATGTCTCTGCCCTCTTCCTATTATATTGTATTATTAAAAATCAACTTCCAGCCCTGTTCTCTATCTGGGCGGTGGGTGTCCAATTTGGCATCTGTAGTACACCAGGCATGTTATTCATATCTTGAGCCGGGCCTGCTAGCTGAGGACAGAGATACAGTGACTTACCCCTGGTCACAGACTGTATGCAGGTGAAGTGGCAATAAATGCTAGACTGTAAGCTCCATGAGGGCAGGGCTCTTATGTGTCCCAAGTATCTGGAACAATATCTAGCACGTAATAGGCACTCAATAAATATTTGTTGAATTCAATCAGCCCCAGCTCTGGAGTCAGAAGGTCTTCATTTGAATCTAGACTCCACTGTTAACTGGCTTTGGACCTTAGACAAGTCAACATCACTTAGCCCTGGTTCCACCTTCTGTGGAGACAGCCTCCAAGTGGGGACTGAATGTGTACTGTTTGCCTGGTAGTGGTGTCGGTGGCTGCTGGTCTCATTTCTTCTTTTCCAGTTTGTGGTTGCAAGTTCCCCTATTTTCATCAGGCAAGACCATGGACAGGGAAGTTATGAGAGAGGCTTTTAATGAAAATACTTAAAGTCTGTGTGGGGCAAAGGCCAGGGGATCTTGTCCAGGAAGGAACTAGAAGGACCAAAAGATTTCCCACACCCCACAGGGGCAGCAGAGCCATGTGTTACAAGAAAAAAAAATGCCTATAAAGGTGGCTTAGGCTCTAGCTCCTCGCCCAGCAGGGCTAGGGGTAGGGGGTAAGCATGTCCTACCCCAGACCCCCTGGAGGGATTGCCTGGCAGCAGCACAGTAGGGAGGTGCACCTGTTCCCACATAAGGGTCCTTTCAGTCCATTTCAACAGGTGATTCTTGAGCAGGCCTTGAGGCCTGGAGAGGGCTCCTGCCTGGCAGAATCTGCCCAGCGCCAGCAGAGAGTGGTCAGAGCCAGGCTCCTGCGCTGTGCGAGTAGCTGTGCTCCTGGCCGGAGCTGAAGCCCTGCAGCAGCTCGGCCTCGCCCCCAAACACCAGGCTCTCCACGTCCACCTCCAGCTCCTCTGCACAGGGAGGGTCGGGTCAGAAGACCTGGCCCGCCCAGATGGCCACGTGGCCCCCCAGCCTCAGGTCACCCACCTTGGTCGGAGTCCGAGCGCTCGGAGGAGAGGCCCGAGGAGTCGAGGCTGTCCGTGCGCAGCCGCTCGTGCTCGCCCGCCCCCACCGGCCCCCGGAGCTGCTCCAGCTGCCGCTGCAGGCTCTGCTGCTCGCCGCGCAGCTTCTCCTTGAGCTGCTGGGCCCGCCGCTCCTGCTCCTCCAGCTTCTGCGGATCCGGAAGGAGCAAGGGTCTGGGTCAACTTCTGGGGGCTTGGGCTTCAACTTAGCCACCACTGGGCGCCAGATGGGGCGGGGGGTGGGGTGTTGACTAATCTGGGCCGCAGAGCTGGTCCCCACATCCTCCAGGAAGCCAGCCCCTCCTGCCCTTAACTCACACATGGCCTATCAGAGCTTTGTCCACAGCAGGGAGGGGACCTAACCTAGGAAGGAATGGTGAACCCTGGTATTGAGCAGTAGGGACTGGGAGATTGTGACACGCCAGTGAGTACACACTCTGTTCAGGCTCCAGTCGCCACATGGAAACAGGCCCAGTGCTGCCGGTCTCGCCCTTTCATTAAGAGAAACCTGAAAAGGGCGGCGCCTATGGCTCAGTGGGTAGGGCGCTGGCCCCATATACCCAGGTTGGCGGATTCGAACCTGTCCTCAGCCTGCAACAAAAAAACAGCCGGGCGTTGTGGCCAGCGCCTGTAGTGAGACTGAGGCAAGAGAATCGCCTAAGCCCAGGAGCTGGAGGTTGCTGTGAGCTGTGTGACGCCAGGGCACTCTACCAAGGGCAATAAAGTGAGACTGGCTCTATCAAAATAAATAAATAAATAAATAAAGAGGCTCGGTGTCTGTGGCTCAATGGGCTAAGGCGCCAGCCACGTACACCTAAGCTGACAGGTTCAAATCCAGCCTGGGCCCGCCAAACGACGGCTGCAACCAAAAAGTGGCCGGGCGTTGAGGCAGGTGCCTGTAGTCCCAGCTACTTGGGAGGCAGAGGCAGGAGACTCGTTTGAGCCCAGGAATTGAAGGTTGCTATGAGCTGTGATGCTACAGCACTCTATCCAGGGTGACAGCTTGAGGCTCTGTCTCATTAAAAAAAAAAGAGAGAGAAACCTGAAAAGTCAGATTTTTTTTTTTTTAAACATAGGTTTTTGTTTTGCAGTTTTTGGCCAGGGCTGGGTTTGAACCAGCCCCTTCTGGCATATGGGTCTGGTGCCCTATTCCTTTGAACCACAGGCGCTGCCCCAGATTTTTTTTTTTAAGGCAGAATCTCACTCTGTTGCCCAAGCTAGAGTGCAATGGTGTCCTAGCTCACAGTAACCTCACACTCCAGGGTTCAGGCAATTCGTCTGCCTCAGCCTCCCAAGTAGCTGGGATTACAGGCACCCTCCACAACACCCAGCTAATTTTTCTATATTTAGTAAAGATGGGCCTCACTCTTGCGTAGTCTGGTCTCGAACTCTGAGTTCAAGTTAATCCACCCACCTTAGCCTTGCAGAGTGCTAGGATTATAGATATGAGCCACTGCGCCCAGCCATAAGTCAGATTTTTTAATATCAAATGTCCTTCTAAGTGTTGCCAACCAACTTAAATGTCTAGAAAACTACAGATCAAACAAAAGCTACCAGTTTTTTATGTTAATCCACATCCACACCATCCTACCCCAGCTCTGCTAACCTAAAGCTCCAGAGACTAGAAAGCCAAGGCTCTTCCAGGCAGAGCCCTCAGTAGGCAAATACCTACATTCAGTCATTCAACAAGAAGGGGCGAATTGGCCAGGTGCAGTGGCTCATGACTATAATCCTAGTACTCTGGGAGCCTGATGCCGGTGGATCCCCTGAGCTCAGGGGTTCAAGACCAGACTGAGCAAGATTGAGACCCCCCCCCATCTCTACTAAAAATAGAAAAACTAGCCACACCACACTAGGGTGTGGTGGCGGGCACCTGTACTCCCATCTACTTGGGAGGCTGAGGCAAGAGGATTGCTTAGGCCCAAGAGTTTGAGGTTGCTGTGAGATATGCCACAGCACTCTACCCAGGGTGACAGTGAGACTCTGTCTCAAAAAAAAAGGTGGGGAGAGAATTGGGAAGAGGGGACATTTGGACATTTGGACATAGAAGGATGAGTAGGAGCTGCCTAGGCAAAGATGGAGGAGAAAACAGCAAGGCAGAGGGAGGCTGGGAGGAACAGGGAGAGTTCAGCTACTTCTATGGAGAATAGGGAAAGTAGGGAGAGATGAGAACAAAATAGCAACCTAAAAGGCAAGGCCTGGTTGTGAGAGGCCTTGAGTTTCACAGAAAGTGTAAGGAACTAAGGCTTGTCCTATCAGGAGCTGTTAGAGGATTTTTAGCAGGAAGTGGACTTGGGCAGATCTGTGTACTACAAAGATCATTCTGGCTTGGTGCCAATAGCACAGTGTTTATAGCACCAGCCACATACACTGAGGCTGGCGGGGTCAAACCTGGCCCAGGTCAGCTGAACAACAATGATAACTGCAACAAAAAAATAGCCAGACATCGTGGTGAGTGCCTATAGTCCCAGCTACTTGGGAGGCTGAAGCAGAATCGCTTAAGCCCAAGAGTTTGAGTTTGCTGTGAGCTGTGACACCATGGCACTCTACCGAGGACGACAGAGTAAGACTCTGTCTCCAAAAAAAACAAGGGCGGTGCCTGTGGCTCAAAGGAGTAGGGTGCTGGCCCCATATGCCAGAGGTGGCAGGTTCAAACCAACCCTGGCCAAAACCTGAAAAAACAAAACAGAAGATCATTCTAGGGCAGTGATTCTCAACCTTCCTAATGCCACGATGTGTTTTCATTGTTACAAAGCGGGTCACGGCCCACAGGTTGAGAACTGCTGATCTAGGGAAAACTAGAAGACAGCCTAGTGGAGGCAAAACCAGAAGTGAGGAGGCTGGTGGACATTAGTTCAGAACAGGGGTGGTGGAGTTTCAAGAATGGAAAACTCGGGTCCTGCCCCCAGGTCACCCAACTCATGAAGGGCACCAGCATCTACTCAAGAACCTGGCCGGGCAAGCTTCACATGAGAAACGGGGGCCCATAACCAACCCAGAGTGTTGTTCACAGTGATGGTATGAACAGGCACCTGAAGGACTGTGACTTATTTGCTAATAGCAAATAGGTCTATATCTGCCACAGACTCCAGAATAGGGGCCACAGAGCAGGTACTCAGTAAATACTTGGAGGAAATAATGCATGTGGAGGGATCTGGGCTAGGTCCTGAATCTGTTTCCCATCAGCTGTGTGACCTGCCCCTTAGCCCACCTAAGCTTTCCTCTGTCAAAAGGACCAGGACAGGTTGGGCAGTGCCTGTGGCTCAAAGGAGTAGGGCACCGGCCCCATATGCTGGAGGTGGCGGGTTCAAACCCAGTCCTGCCCCCCCAAATAAGGGTGGCACCTGTGGCCACCTACCATCAAGTAGGGTGCAGGCCGCATATACTGAAGGTGGTGGGTTTAAACCCAACCTTGGCAGAACTGCAAAACAAAAATAGCCGGGCCTTGTGGCGGGCGCCTGTAGTCCCAAGCTACTTGGGAGGCTGAGGCAAGAGAATCATCCAAGCCCAGGAGTTGGAGGTTGCTATGAGCTGTGTGATGCCACGGTACTCTACTGAGAGTGATAAAGTGAGACTCTGTCTCTACGAAAAAAAAAAAAAAAGGACCAGGAAAGGAAAAGTTCTGTCGTATCCAAGGCTGCTTCGGACATGCCAAGTCCTTTGGGCCTTTGAATCCTCATACCACTTCTGTCCCACAGGGAGCAAGGAGCTCAGCCCAGGTAGCAGCAAGGACCCTAGGGACCAATGACTGGAGTCTTCTTTCCCTTCCTGGTCTTTGATGCTCCCAAAGTGGCATCAGGACAGACTCCCCTGCACAGAAGGCCTTAAAGAGCAAGGACTAGCCCTCCCTCACATACAGCCTATCACAGCCATCCCCTCTCCCCCAAACAGAGGAGGAAACAGAAGTCCCTCAACAGGCTGAGTGACTTAATGAAGGTCTCACAGCTGAGATCTAAGTAAAAATGGATGTAATAATATTACAGCCATTATTACATTAATAAGTTGAATTCATTTAAGCCTCAGAACAACCCTCTGAGTTATTGTCTGTTTTTCTTCCATTTAATAGATTTGGGAACTAAAAGCACAGAAAATTGTACCAAGTCACACAGTTCAATTATGATCCCAGGTCTTCTTTTTCTCCAGTTCCACCCAGCCCCTCAGTATTACACCTCTCCACAAATCCTGGCAAGCTGGGCCACGTGGCTCCGTACCTGGATGTGTATCCGGGCACGGCGCAGCAGACTCAGTGTGGTATATCGGGCACAGTCAGTCCCCAGGGGCATCTGCTGCTTCAGCCGCTCCAGGCATCGTTTCAGCTGGGCCCTCCTGCAGGGGAAGGGGTCCGGAGGGCAGTGCTACCCCCACCTTGCTGGCCTGAGGGATGTTAGGGGAGGGAAGGCCAGAAGGAGGTAGGCCATGGGGTCTGATGCTGTCAGGACAGGGCTGGGACTCACCTGCGTTTCTCCAGCTCATTGTGCACAGACCTGCCAATGCCAGAGAGGGGAGGGTGAGGGGTGGCCAGTTGCAGCCCCCTAATCCTAGGGCCCTCAGAGAATCAGGATCCACATCAGTTGTCTACCCCACAAAATTCCACTGTGGGGACCTCATGTTAGCATCGCCCCTAGGCAGGGATGGGGAGTCAGAGATTACACCCTTAGCCAAATGCTAAGAAAGGCCCGCCTAAGTGGCTTTGGGGGTCCAAACGAAGCCCCCTACCAGATAGTCAGGAAGAGCTTTGTGGACAGAGGTGACAGCTCAGTGCAGAAACAGAAGTTTCCCAGAGCAGGTGGTGGAGGAAGAGGGGATAGGGTATGCAAGGTAGCAGAGTGGGAAGGCTGTGGGTGGGTGAGGAGTCTGCTGTGTGGAGAATGGGAGGCGGAGCAGGACTCACAACTGTCTTGCTCACATCAGAGATGCTCAAGAGTCCTTGAGTGAGGCTCAGCGTCCGTAGCACAGTGGTTACGGCGCCAGCCACATGCACCGAGTCTGGCGGGTTCGAACCCACCCCAGGCCAGCTAAACAACGACAACTGCAACAACAAACAAAAAAAATAGCTGGGCATTGTGACAGGCGCCTATAGTCCCAGCTACTTGGGAGGATGAGGCAAGAGAATCGCTTAAGCCCAAGTGTTTGAGGTTGCTGTGAGCTGTGACATCACAGCATTCTACTGAGGGGGACATAGTGAGACTCTGTCTCCACAAAAACCAAAAACAAAAGAGTCCTCCTTGAGTGAACAGCAAGGGGTGTGTGTGTTTGTGTAATGCAGAGATGGCAGGAGGGCTCTGAATGTCTGGTACCTACCCCAAAAGGTGCAAGCAACAGGGAGGTAATGGGCAGAGTACGGACCCAATGGGGACAGAGTCCATTCCCTCCAGTACCCGCAAGCCCTGGCCTTCCTCACCGCCCACTGTCCAGTGCATCAGGAGTTTGGGGGGGTCGCTTCTTCCTCCTGTGGATAGGACCCGAACTGCGGTGTGGGCACAGGGACGCATAGCCATGCTCAGCCTCTGCCAGAGAGAGCCCCTGCCGGTGTCAGAGGAGAGCTGGACCCAATCCCAGCAGGAGCATCAAGGAAAGGCTTTTGGCGTCAGGAACATTTCCCCAATCCCTCGCAGCCCGACTGCCCACGGATTCCTCTCAAGTTGAGGGCGGGGGCGCCCCAGGGCTATTGCTCTAGGGCCGTGCATCCTTCAAATTGGGAGCCAAATCCAGTCCAGGCGCGTGTCACCGAGGTGTCCACCCGGAATCTAGCCAAGGGTTCTTTCTCACCTCTCTCACGGCGCTCCAGGAACTCGGCTGCCTGCAACAGGACCTGGATGTTACTGGCCACGGGTTCACCCATGTCGGCGACTGCTGGAGGAAGGCTGGTCTGGGATGCCCGCTGGAGAAGCGGCTGCACCACTTTTGTTACAATGTAACTGACACGGTGCAACAAACACAGGAGCCGGGTCCGCCCCCGGGAAGCCCCGCCCGCGGGAACGCCCAGCCCTTGGCCCCACCCCTCTGGAACGGACTGGTGAACCACCGTCCTCCCTCCGCGAGCCCCTCCCGCCCCTGAGTGGCCTCGGATCTCCTAGACAGGTATAGGCGCCCACTCCAGGCCCGGCCGTGGGGCGAACCCCCGGGCTGGAGGGGTGCTGAGTCTTTCCGCTTCGCTCCACCACCCCACGCCGGTTCCTTGGTGTCTTCGGGCCTCTTTTTCTAGCTCTGTACTGGTGGCAAGCGCCCAGCACAGAGTGGCGCTTTGGCAGCCAGGCGGTCGCTGAGACGCCCCGGCCTCAGCCGCCGCACGTGGGCGCCACGGGGCGGGGCCAGCCGGGCGCCGCTCGTTCATTTGCCCATTGCATGCCTGGACTCACTGTCGTCATCGTCGGGGAGAGGCCAGGGAGACCCTGAGGCGCCATTGGCTGGCATGGGGCCCCGCCTTCTCCCGCCGCTAGTCCACACGGTCGGGCGGGAAAAGGAGCAGGTTTCAAATTTGAAAACCAGAACGATGGGGGCAGGGTTGAACCAGGAACAGGGCCGCAATGCGCAGGCGCAGGCGCAGGCGGAGGGTCAGCGGCCTCGGCTCCGACTCTAGCTTTTCTCTCCCTACCCAAGCCTGCCATCTGAGCCCCCAAAGGTTCCCCGCTGGGCCTCAGCATCCTATTGTGTGGAATGGGAGCAAACTCTTGGCTCCCCTCTCATCTGCAGGGAAGCTATTGTTGCTTTGAAAACATCAGTCGGGTACCAGCTTCTAAGCCATGCCATCCCGTGGAAGCAGGCGAACTGGCTTTTTAGTAGGCTCTGGAGTCAACGGAGTTCGGTTGTTCTCCTGTCATTGATATCTCAACTGTATATTACTCTGGAATTAGGGAGCCCTGCAACAGCATTGTTGGAGGAGCAGAGTGAATGAGTATGTAGTGCCCAGCAGGAAAGAGCTGCCCATCTCGAAGGCAGGAGTAGCCAGAGGCAGGCTTTTGCCTCCCAGTCAAGCCCCTGGTGTTTTTATTCAGAGTCCAGGAATCTTCTTTAAAAAAAAATTTTTTTTTAGTTTATTTTCTTTTGAGACAAGAGTTTCACTTTGTCATCCTCAGTAGAGTGCGGTGGCATCACAGCTCACAGCAACCTCAAACTCTTGGGCTTAAGTGATCCTCTTGCCTCAGCCTCCCAAATATCTATAGGTGCCCACCAACAGGCTAGTGGCTCTGGCTCAGGCTGGTCTCGAACTTGTGAGCTCAGGCAATCCATCCGCCTCAGCCTCCCATAGTGCTACGATTACAGGGTGATCCACCGTTCCCAGCCCTTTACAAAATTTTTTTCTGAGACAGTGTCTCCCTCTGTCGTCCTGGGTATGGCATCATCATAGCTCACAGTGCTTCCAGAGTAGCTGGGACTACAGGCGCCCACCACGGTGCCTGACTAGTTTTCTTTTTTCTTTCTTTCTTTTCTTTTTTTTTTTTTTTTTTTTTGAGACAGAATCTCACCTTGTTACTCTTGGTATAGTGCCGTGGTGTCATAGCTCACAGCAACCTCAAATTCCTGGGCTTAAGCGATTCTCTTGCCTCACCCTCCCAAGTAGCTGGAACTACAGGCACACACCACAACACCTAGCTATTTTAGAGATGAGGCCTCACTATGGCTCAGGCTGGTCTGGAACCTGTGAGCTTAGGCAATCCACCCACATTGGCCTCCCAAGTACTGGGATTACAGGAGTGAGCCACCATGCCCGGCCCAGTTTTTCTTTTTCTTTCTTTCTTTCTTTTCTTTTCTCTCTTTCTTCTTATTTTTTTTTTTTTTTTTTTGTAGAGACAGAGTCTCACTTTATCGCCCTCTGTAGAGTGGTGTCACACAGCTCACAGCAACCTCCAACTCCTGGGCTTAGGCGATTCTCTTGCCTCAGCCTCCCAAGTAGCTGGGACTACAGGTGCCCGCCACAACGCCTGGCTGTTCTTTTGTTTTGCAGTTCGGTGGGGCTGGGTTTGAACCTGCCACCCTCAGTATATGGGGCCGGCGCCCTACTCACTGAGCCACAGGCACTGCCCTCTTTCTTTTTTGGGGGGGGCTTAGGCAATTCTCTTGCCTCAGCCTCCCAAGTAACTGGGACTACAGGCACTCGCCACAACACCCAGCTATTTTTTGTTGCAGTTTGGATAGGGCAGGTTCGAACCCGCCACCTTTGGTATATGGGGCTGGAACCCTACCCACCGAGCACAGGCCCAGCCCCAGTTTTTCTTTCTTTCTTTCTTTTTCTTTTCTTTTTTCTTTTTTTTTGCAGTTTTGGCCAGGTCAGGCTTGAACCCGCCACCCCTGGTATATGGGGCCGGGGCCCTACTCCTTGAGCCACAGGTGCTGCCCCAGCAGTTTTTCTATATATTTTTTTTTAGACAGAGCCTCAAGCTGTCACCCTGGGTAGAGTACTGTGGCATCACAGCTCACAGAAACCTCCAACTCCTGGGCTCAAGCGATTCTCCTGCCTCTGCCTCCCAAGTAGCTGGGATTACAGGCGCCTGCTACAACACATGGCTATTTTTTGGTGGCAGCTGTCATTGTTGTTTGGCGGACCTGGACTGGATTCAAACATGCCAGCTCAAGTATATGTGGCTGGCGTCTTAGCCGCTTGAGCCACAGGCGCTGAGCCAGTTTTTCTTTTTTTTTTTTTTTATTAAATCATAATTGTGTACATTGGTGCAATCGTGGGGCACAATGTGCTGACATTATATACAATCTGAAATATTTTCATTGAACTATTTAACACAGCCTTCATGGCCTTTTAATCACTATATGAAGACATTTATATTCTACATTTAGTAATTTTCACTTGTACCATTGTAAGATGCACCGTAAGTGTGATCCCACCAATCACCCTCCCGCCACCCATCCTACTCCCTCCCTGCCCCTCCCTTATCCCTTTCCCCATTTCTTGTGCTATAACTGGGTTTTACCCTTCATATGAAAGCTATAGATTAGCTTTATAGTAGGGCTGAGTACATTGGATACCAGTTTTTCTATTTTTAATAGAGACAGGTTCTCGCTCTTGTTCAGGCTGGTCTCAAACTCCTGACTTCTGATCTACCT
>CAUYON010037774.1:0-43499 GCA_963573935.1 Arctocebus calabarensis | reverse complement strand
TAAATGTAGAGTATCAATGTCTTTATATAGTGATCAAGAAAATGCCATGAAGGCTATCTGTAACAGTATGATCAAAATATTTCTGATTGTATATGAAGCACATTGTGCCCTATGATTGCACCAATGTACACAATTATGATTCAATATTATAAAAAAAAAAAAAAGAAAGAAAAGAAATACCTGAAGAGGGTATCTTCCGGGAGAAGAGCTAATTGTCAGATCTGTAAATTAGCATTACAGTGAACAAGGATAACTATTGTAGCGGGTGCCACACAACAGATGCCTAAAGAATATTTACTGAATTGAGTTATATTTTATAAGAAAAAGTATATGAACATCAATCTGGATTTTATGTGAAAGAGGAAACAATTTTAAGAGAGTGAATGGAATAACACAATGGAATAGCAATATAATAAAAAATAAAAGTGTTTGGAATCTTGACAACATATTATGTTAACTTTTTAAAACTGTAGACTTGCTTCAGTATGAAAAGAACTACAAACAGTCCCTAATTTGCAATGAATGGTTCCACTATGACTTTTCAAACTCACTCTCAGTTTAAAGGGATATAACACTATTGTAAGGTGAGGAACATGTGTAGATAGCGAAAAGAACCTATACTCGGTAGTTGCAGAGTAGATGCTATTAGTTATCACCTCTATGGTTTACAAAATAATATGATTGTGGACAAGTTATTTTTGTGTCTTAGTCTTCAAATGGAAAATGAACCAATAATATTCTTATTGCATGGTATGTGTATAAGCCCTAGTAGAGTTCTTGGAACATAGTAGGTACTTGATAAATTATATCTCTTAATAGAAATAAGCACGACAGTAATAAGACATTAAAGCTCTGTGAATAATGGCCATAAGCTCATTACTATATCATATATAATTTATATATATTATATAAATAATAACACTGAAATTGCTTTGCTTAGCCTTTGACACATAGTAGGAAGTCTATGTGTAATTTCAATCTATTTGAATGCCCCATGAAAAGATTGCTTTAGTTACTCTAGTGAAATGAAATTACAATTCAAAATTTTAATCTTTTTAAAAATAACAATTAAAGCAAAAGCCACCTAAATATTTGTTACTGAAATGATAAAATCAGTTGGGCTTACTGCAAATAAATAGCAGAAACCACACTTTACTTCAAATGGTAGAAAAAGAGAATTACCTCAGAAAACTCTTAGGTGACCTCTAATTTGAATAGTATTAATTGGAAATATTTTAAAGATCAAAAGGCTATTATTGCTACTTGCCTTGGTAGCTACATATGGAAAATGGCTACAGAAATTCACAAGACAAAAATAGTTCATTGCTAAATTCGAAATTCTGTTAGTGTCACAAACAGTGGGATGTGAAACACAAATGAATTGTGATGACAGTTGAGTACCAAGCTGCTTATTTTTTTTTCTTCAGAGCTGCCCATATTTGGCTGTATATTTTCCTCAGTCCTGATTTAACCCATCAATATTTGTATTTTCTGCAGCTAGCACCACCTTAGAACATACCACTCAAGCATTTTATTCCCAATTTCTTCTCAAGTCCTAGGGATTCTGCAATTACTGCCTTTCTTCCCACAGATACATATTCCTGAATCCTTCTTAACCTCTTACCTTGGAATCACAGTTTGAACACTTTTAACCAATGATCTTATAGGTTGCTCTATTGCTGTCTACTCTCTTGTTTCTTTTTCAGGTTTAAAGTGTCATCCCATTTTTTTTCATTTGCAGACTAGGGCACATTTCTTCTCCATGTCGCTTTGACTTGGGGGACTTGCTGTCATCCTGATAATTTGCATTTATTTTCTACCATAGTTCTTAAAAAATCTGGGATTTTTTTTTAATGTCACTCTTATCCTTTATGATAGATCTTTATGATCCTGGATTTGGGGAGCAAGACTTAATTTATGAGCCCACTAAAGCTCCCTTTTAAATGCAAAAATTTCACATAACTATAAGCTAGCTTGACCTTTGGGAAATGTCATTAAAAAATCTCTAAAGAGTACAGCTAAAATGACCAAATTATTTAGGCTTAATGGATTTTGTAGCATGGATACCAGGCCTACCTTACAGAACAACAGTTGGGGCTAAAAATATTTTTATGTGGATTTTACTGCATGTGGTGATTTTGCTGCCGTTTATTGAGTGACCTCTCTGTGCCAAGCATTTTACATTTAATTCTTAAAATAATTCAGTGAAATAAGTGCAGCTATCTTCATTTATTAGATGAGAAACTCTTGACCCAGAGGGGTTAAATGACTTGTCAAAGGGTAAAAATGGGATGTAAACCCAAGGTACTAAGACTCTAAACATTATCCTTTGTTCATTACCAATATTTAGGCCTAGTCATATGTTTACATTATTGGTAGTGGGAAAGAAGTTTGAAACATAATGCAATTGTGAGCCTAGTCAACTTCATGAAAGTAAGCCAAGTGATGTTGAAATTTTATTGTGTTACCGTGTTATATTAATTACAAATATGAACCCAAGTTTGTTGATCCATTGGCTGTCCAAAAGCACACGAGGATAGGGAACTTCCTTTGGTCTCAGAAGTTATGTTATTACTAAGTTTGAAGAAACTGGGGCTTAAAATGGGTGGTTCATAGACCAGAGGTTTCTTGCTCTAAAGCCTCCTGTGATTTGCCCTATGCTTTTTCTCCCCAAACTAAAATCTGGTGATTATTCTCAGTAAATATATCCTGTAGCCTTTCTTCCTACCAAGTTTTCTGAAAAACTGTTATCATTATAATTATTTAGCACTTTCATAAAGTGAACACTTTAAAATATTTCAAATCCATTCGGCATCAATCGATACATTTCTCTGATGAGGCATTAATACCACTTTACTTTTATATAGCACTTTGTAGTTAACAGTTCAGAAAATACACACCCCCAAAATAGCACATTATCTTTCCTTCGGGGTGACTTAGAATATAAATCTGTCATTTCTATATTCTACAGTATTTTCCACATACAGTAAAGCAGTGGTGAGACTGGCCTTCGAGAATCTTTATTTCTAGGACATGCAGTAGTGTCAGACCAGGTTTTCCGCTTAGCCCTAATGCAGTTGGACCACTGAGCTCATTGGTTTACTCACCAGATCCCAAGATGTTGCTTTGAACAAAGACTGGATGTAGTGCAGACGAGTTCAGTTTGTAACTTTGCCAGCGCTCATTCACTTCATTTGGGTCAAGCATTTTAAAAGAAGTCCCTGAAATTTCCCTGGAATTTAGAGTTAAATTTTAGATTTTAAAAAAAAGAAACTACAACACAAACTCCAGAACCATCTTTCTTCATATAGTCTCTTGAAACAAAAATGATAAAGACTTTATTATATGATGCTGGGACTTTTGGATTTCCTGCCACAAATGCTTTCCTGGAACGCGTGTCCTGTGTTCACCCCTGCTCTGATCTCAGTGAGTGTTTCTCTCTTCCAGTCTGGCACTCACCAATGTCGATGTATCTTCACTATTACTTATTACTCTAAATAAGTCTTATGGGTGTTTTTCCCTTTCAGTTTTTGAAGGTTCAAAAAGTTTTATTGTTCATTTATCAAACATCACTGTAAAACTCTTCCCCAAATCCTTTGTTACAAAACAAATAAAGACTGCCATATTACAAATTGGTAAACCTTTGGCGATTTTCACCCTTTCTTTTAATCCCAAAGATCTTCAACTTTTATTCTTCTCTTAAAAATAGTGAATCCTAGAAATCTAAGTGAAAACTCATAGCTCCAAAAAAGCAACCTTTTAAAAGTTAAAGTTTTGGTGACTTTGCATCTTTTGTATTAACCTGTGTGGGGTTGAAGAACATTCTCTTTAGTAAAGTATCACAAGAATGGAAACACAAATATCCAATGTACTCAAAACTAATATGAAACAATAGAAAAACAATTGCACGCCCACACAAAGAAAAATATGATTAAATTCAAATTGGGGGGGAGGTGCTTCGGGGGTGGATTTGTAAACTCTCACCTCATAGGCACAATGTAAGGATATACAGCACACCCCCTGGGTGAAGGGCTCAACTACAACTTGGGCTTCACCTGACAAATGCAAACAATGCAATCTAATCATTTGTATCCTCCTATTAATCTGAAATAAAAAGGAAATCTAAGTATTACAAAGATAGTAAGAAAAAATACTTTCTTCAAAAATATGGACAAAAACTTCACATGTATTTGTCACATCTCTCTGCCCCCTTGTGATTTGCTGACATGAGAAAGTGTCTTTCCATCAGTGGGTATCATTTGGTGAATTTAACATTTGCATGAATCAGTGGTCATGTTTGTGAGAAATGCTAAAAACTTCTGATGTTTTTTCTTTATAGCTGTACATGGCTCAATCTATTAAAAATATATTTTGAATATATATTCAATATAGTTATGCTGCTAGTCATACCGTATTTAAAAGCAGTGTTTTGGCCCGTGTTTCTCTGCTTGCATCACTCCACAAGGAAAGTGAAACTATTGGTGGCTCTTACATGTAATCTTAGCACTTTGGGAGGCTGAGGTGGGAAGATTGTATGAGGCCAGGAATTCAAGACCAACCTGGGCAAGAATGAGACCCTGTCTCTACCAAATACAGAAACATTAGTCAGGTGTGGTGATATGTGCCTGTAGTCCCAGCCATTGGGAGGCAGAGGCAGGAGGATAACTTTAGCCCAGGAGTTTGAGGTTGCAGTGAGCTACGATGACACCACTGCAGTTAGCTAGCCTAGGTGAAAGAGCAATACCCTGTCTCAAAGAAAAAAAAAAGAAAGAGAGAAAGAAAGGAAAGAAAGGGAGGGAGGGAGGGAGAGAGGAAGGAATGAGCAACCCAAACAAAACCTTCCTTGTAGCAGGGTACTGGTGAAACTTATTAAAGGTAGAGTATCAATGTCTTTATATAGTGATCAAGAAAATGCCATGAAGGCTATCTGTAACAGTACGATCAAAATATTTCTGAATGTATATGAATCGTGCCCTATGATTGCATCAATGTACATAATTATGATTCAATAAAATTATTAAAAGAAAAAAAAAGACAAAACCTTGTAAGAAGGAGTAAGATGAAGCTTAGAACCACTGTTTTCAAAGTGGTTTGAACAGTGACTGAAAATAATCTTTCAAACGCTGTTGTAGCCATTTCAAGCTGTGGAGTGGACATTGCATGGGAAAAATCAATAAAGGGAAAAGATCTCTATCTGTCACAGGTGAAAACTAAAAATACCGTTAAGACCGATTCTCTGTTCATGCGTCTATTACTGCATTCCACTCAAAGGTGTTGAAAAATATCAGCCAACCTCTGCTAGCATGGTGTCCAGACAAGCAAGTCTGTAAATAATTAAAAGAATAAACTAAAGAAGAAAAAAGGAAATGGGGAGGGGAGTGAGATTAAGCACTTAAAATGTTGAGTTTACCAAAACCAGAAAACTCAGGGAGGGAAAGAACTTGTTCTTCAAAAGAAGATACTTTCCACCCTTCACCCGTAACACAGAACTGATAGTCTGATGATAATAGAAGCCCTTGGGGTGGGTTGGTGGGAAGAACACTGTCTTCACAAAGGCTTCAGTGAGTGTTCAATTGTCCAGGGCAATCTGATCAGCATGTCCTTGTTTCTAGAATTGAGTAAACCAAATCAGGAGGGACTACCCTCAGTTTAATAGTTAACTTTTAGAACAAGGGGCAGGGAGATGCTTTTATGCCATAGGCTCAGCATTCATTCCAATCTCATTACTAAAGTCTGTTCTGAGAGCATTTACAGCTTTCCGGAGCGTCTGACTTCGGCTGAATCCTGAAGATGGAAATATAGCTTAATGACCTCTTTGTCTTGGAGTCTCCCTTAATACAGGTGAATCTTTGTGATAAATCATGCTCTAGAATCCAAAGTATTATTATTGTCGTCATTATTACTATTATTATTATTTGTTGTTTCTTTTGTTGGTAGTTATCTCTCCATTTTCCTACTCTTGAAATAAATGAAAGTTTGAGAATATACGGAGTTGCTTTCTCTGAGTTTCTCTGAGAAAGTTTGTCTTCTTCCAAGTTAGAAATTTGAGATATTGTGAAATACAGTTGGATGGGCAAGTCCAATCCTGCTTTTTAAAGTCTAGAGATAGAAAAGATTCTAGAAACAATCCTTTATTTGACAGAGGGACAGAACAAAGGGAGAGAAAGAAATGTATCTTTTGGCCGATTCACTCTTCAGCTCTGTGTTGTTTGGCTAGAAGTTTCTATCCCGGCCTCTGCTTTGTCAGATCCCTCCTCACACTTTCCCAGTGCCGGCGAGAATCTCTCTAACTCTCAGCTTCTTCTTCATCTTTTCCAAAGGAGAGTAACCATGGGCTAGGATTTAGCAAACCTAATGAAAGGGCATTAGATTATAAACAAAGATCAAGGGAAAATAGCAAGGAAATTAAGGGCAAATTCATGGTAAGCACGGAGTTCATGGAATTGTTAGAGGGTTCTGATTGAGTTGATGTGGCTGTTGTAACTAAACTAAACAGCAATGATAACAAGCAACAAAATCATACTTTCACCTCCACTTTCCCTGGTTCCATTAAAAAACAATCAACACTACAAAAATGGTCCAGGAAACAAAAAGAAGACGCGTCTGTATTTTTGGTGTATGACCATTATAGTTCCTCTGCCATCCTGATGTCTCACAAAATCACCTTTGCATGTCTGTATTTCTGTTCTATTCGTGTTACCATTATCTCTTCTTCATTCTTCTTTATTCTTTTCTTCATGGATTCCAAGAGTTTCTCCTTCTAGCCTTTTTTTTTTGCACACATGTACCATCTTACTAGGACAGATGGGTATTTTTCTACATATTGCCTTTTAAAGTGAGAAGACAGCACTCACTATATTTTGAACAATGTTTTAACAGTATTACTGAAAAATTAGCTACTATATATGCTGTATACACCACAGCAGCTACATAAAGTGCAGATTCTACTCATGCTGATCTCGGCCACATCTACACAGTGACGAGCGCTGCAGCACCTAAGCACTTCATGTTATTTCCTCTTATTATTTACCACCTGATCACTCCACCTCAGGCAATTTCACCACCCATTCCCTCACTTTTTGTTTTTTGGCACCATTGCACATAAAAGTACCATGCATCTTAGTAGCTGTATCAGATAAATTACAGTAAAAAGAGTGCTTCAGACAGGAGGGTGGGGTGAATAAGCATCACAAAGCATCTTCTAAACCCCAGGTTATATTTTATAGTATTTAAATACTGTTATTGAAGTCTGTATATTTAAGTGAAAATTCAACCAGTAAGTAAGTACTTCTCTTTGTCATGGTTTCCTCATTGCAAAAATCAGAAGAATGAGGAAAGGAGGAGGAATTCTGTGCATATAGAGAGGTCTAGGCAATTGCACCTTCTCACCTGTGATTCCTATTGACTCATGAGCTGCCTTTAGCCCAGAACTATCGAAGTCAATCTATTTTAAAATCCAAAAAGCTACTGTTATATTTTTTAAGCTAAGAGTATAGAAACTTGTTTATTAAAAGGTTCATTGTGATTATAGATGAAAGTGCGTGGTTGGTACCTTAACAGTTTGAATTAAAATCAAGTTCACACCGGGGTTTTCTTCTCAGCTCCACTCTTTGCTTTCTCTTTGACTCCCAGCTAATTGCATAACCTCTGGTTGACTTGTGCCTCGTCTACACATTCAAAGTGAAATTCAGAAAATGAGGTTATTATCTAACTAATGTAGGCAGTAACATTATTTCTCTAAATATTTCTGTGAGAGAATTTGAAATTTTTGATTTAAGTAGATAGTAATAAAAACTAACAATGTTATATACAGCCTCCTTTTGTCCTTAGACAACCCTATGGAGGTGGCTATATCAGTATCACCTGGAGGTTATCGGAATCATTGGGGAGGCTTGTTAAAAATCACACATCACTGCTCTCTTCCCTACCAAGCTTCTGAGTCCAAGTTTGGAGTAAGGACTGATAATTTCATTTCTGAAAAATTCCCAGGTGATGCTGATGCTGACCACTTCCACACTTTGAATCACTGCCCTCGGGGAAATGTAGCTTACATACCAAAAAGTCAATAAATAAAGACTCAAGAGTGGCCACAAGTCATGACAGTAAAGTGGCATGGTATAGATACAAATTTAGGGGCTTTGGGACTGCAGATTTTACTGTTTCCCACTACATATATTTTCTCATCACTTGTACTAGAGACATTTTTTATTTTACTTTTGTGTTTTGAATGGCTATCAGTCACCTTGAGGTGCTGGGTGAAACACATTGTAAAGAGTAGTAGGTAACTGCATCTTTTCCTCTTACATCTAGTAGCTAGTATAATTGGGTCTTTGGGAAAAGAAGAGGAGACACTCCAAATTTTAGTGATTGGTTTTGGTATGAATGGTTGTTAAGGTCAGCCTTATACTTCTGGAGTCAGAGGTAATAATAAATGTAAGTCTTCTCCATATTCGTTCTATAGAGGGTTATGAATAGGTTTCTCTTTGATGAACCTTTGACCATATTCTGCTGTGATAATGCCCAGTAAAAAATTTCCACACGTATCTTCTCAGAATAGTCATGCTAAAAGGATGTGGCAAGGTGAACATGATAGGACAAGGGAAAAACCACTGCCAAGAAATTGAGGAGCCTTGGGTCTAGTGCTACTTTACCTCATGGCACAGGTCTGCCTGACCTTCATGAGATGCATGGTGCAATTGTTCTCTACCCAAGCTCTATGTTATAGTCAATAAGGAAAGCTTTGAAACAAACACTCGTGTCTGGTCCCACATACAAGAAATTCTGATTTAATTGTTCTGGGGGAGGTTGTAAGTATCAGTAGTTTGTAAAAGCTTTCCCGGTGATTCCAGTGTGTAATCAGGGCTAAGAACCACTGGCCTGGCGTTCAAGAGTCTGTGTCTTGAAATCAGAGATATGAGTTTGTACCTGGAGTTTGCCCCCTGTCCTCAGTATCCTACCTGCTTCCTGTTTTGTCCTTCTCACCTCCTGCATATGTGTATTTTGTTAGATGCAACCATTGATGGACTTAACCTTTATTGTGATATTTTACCAACAATTACTACTCTGTCCTCTTTTTTTCCCATCAAAATTGAAAACTTGAAAATTACAACAAATCTACTGAAATTCTCATATGGGATCATATGGATATGATGGGCGATCAACATGTAGCTTTAAGACATAAAAGGCAGAGCTTTGTAAACATGTCTAAAACCAACATGTCCCTTGGCTTGCTTCCTATTTTTCTGCCATCATCCACTCTAAAAATTCAATCATTGGTAGCTTTCATCTTAGAGAAGGAAGAGGCCTTGCACCCTACTTCTTGAAGATTATTACAACATGCAAATGCCCTTAATTTTCCCTGATTTCCTCTAGTAAGACTTAAAGCAGCCTGAAAACACAGATGAATACCTAAACTTTTTAAGACAATCCTGGTTTTATAAATCCACTTGCTTGTCTCTGCTTATGCTTACTAGGTTATACTTTTCAAATCATTTTATATCATCAACTTTAAAAATTAGGTTCTTTTTGGAAAAAATACCCCTCTTGTATCTCTTTTAAAGTGAAAATTATGTCTTGGGGTGGGCAGAAAGCAATTATTTGTCTGCCCAATAAAAGTACAGATGGTGCCATTTTCCTTGACTCATCTCATAGCACACATTAGTAAGGTCACATGCCTATTTGGGAATTTTTGTAGCACTAGGTCACTTGCTGAGTTTCGGGGCACATAAAAGAATATTTGCCTGGCTTTTAAGTTTGTGGATCTTGCACTGTGCCTGGCATGGAGATAGGAAGGACATTTTTTTCCATTAAGCTTTTTCACAGTGTTTTGAAAGGAAAAGTTGAAACAGAGTACCTACTGAGATTTTAACATGTTCCATGGTGGTAACCATAGGAAATAGGGAAACAGGAAATTTTTGGACAGAAGGAAGCCAAGGAGTCCATCTCTGCTTGTCCACACCTCTCAGATACCAGTGGGATATTATTTTTATCTAGGTGTATGTCTTATGATTTGTATTTTTATAGTTTTCTTTCTAATGATAGGGAAATATTGCTGCTGAATATCATGAAAAAGATTTCTCTCTAAACAGTACTCAGTTCCCTCTTCTGGACAATTCAGTGGAAACGTTCATTCAGATGTTAATAAAGCAAAATCATGGGAGTTTTCATTTGGAAAAATCCATTTTGGTGTTTAAAGGGATTCTCAAAGGATGTCATGATAGAGCTTCCAGTAATCGAGCGAAAAAAGTACTGTTTCACAGAAAAATAGGCAAACACAGAATAATGACATTTTTCTCCCTTAAATTCAGACTTCTTAACATCACACATATAACACATATATCCTTCATCTACTCTACTTTCCCTCCAACCACCCCGTCCCAACCTGTGATGACCAAAAATACAGAAATCTAAATCGACTCCCATTCCTGAAAGATCCTACAATGCCATATAAGTGAAAGTGCTTACCATATATTGATACTCTTCCCTCAAAACTTACATATGCATATTTTATACATGTATGTATGTGTTATTCCTATCTATAGGAAACATTTTTGTTTGAAAATTTACCAGGTCATGAATAGTACATCTATGTTAATAGTTTCTCTTTTCTTTGATTGAATAGCAGTTATTATGAATAAGATTTTAGAAACACTACTTCTCACCATTAAATAGTGAAATATAGCTAACCAAATAGTAATCATGGTTTTAAGTAGCTTTTTGGTATACATTTGACATGGCAGCAGTTATATTTTCTTCCTCATACCTCTGTTAGCACCAAACCTTAAAATGGATTGTGAAAATTCAAAATGATAAATGTTTTAAAAACACTATCATCAGGTCCGAAATAGTGCCTCACAACACTTTGATTAGCATCATTACCATTGCCATTCTAAACGGAACCACTCCAGATTTCATCACCTTATGCTCATATATTTTAACCTTAGGATTTTCTATAGTCCACTTTTGAAAGGTAAACACAATGCACATATAAGCATAGATAAAGTATCTCTTAGACAGAGAGCCCATAAAATGAGCATTTTCTATAAAGGCAGGGAAGTTTTGCTCAAAGACAAGTTAAAAAGCAGGGTGATACAGTGTCAGAGTGCCTATTCTCTAGTTCATACTCTGCAAATGAATGAGTTCACTATAAATGAAGGATTGAACTTCCTGTCTGTCAGTTCCCACATTTGACTTCATGTCCACTTACAACCTCCTAAATTTCAATAGCAATCAAAATAATTCAGACTATAAAATTATTTTGAAATGTTCAATATCATATACAAGTATAATGTGGAATGAGAATTGGGACCAAAATGTTGGAAATTTTTCTCATATTAGAGACTAATTGAACAACGTCAAAGTCTCAAAGATTTGCACAGGTTAACGGTAAAGGTATATCCAGAGAGGAGGGGGCTGGCTTAAGCAGGATGCAGTGATGGTTGGCTATGGAACTAATAGAAAAAAATAGGAGGCAGTGGAATCTTTGAGGGAGCATATAACATGATCAAATTTGTTTTATCTCTTGGATTATCTAATTTTTGACGCAAAGGCTGAATTGTGAGGGCTTATCTGACAATGGGAAGCTCTGGTGACATAGAAAGGCTTTGCCATGAGATAGTACTTCTCAAAATGAATTGCACTTTAGGAACTAGCTTAAAGTGCAGATTCTATGGCTATATCCGTATAGATTCTGATTCCATAATAGTTTGTTGGGTGTGCCTGTGATTTGTCATTATAATCAGCTCCCTGATGATTTGCTTGTTGATGTCCTTGAGAAGATACTTTGACTTTCTGTCTTAGTCAGTCCTCTAGCATTCAGGTTATGTGGTTTCTGGTAATGGACTGAACTGAGAGGATTATTTAGCATTCTATAAAGCCCCACACACAGTACATTTTATTTTTTGAATAGAAACCTCATATCTATGAAATTTTCTGTTTGTTCTTACTAAATTTGTGTGTTTTAGCTTTTAGGAAAGGATGCAAATAGATCTGTTTGGTCAGAATTTTTACTTAACTTACTCTAGGAGCTGTAAGAACAGGGAATCTTCTACAAATTTTGGTACTTTTGTCCTTTTTTTATACATGTGCCCAGATGTCATCACAAAACTAAAGTGCATTTTTAAAAATGAACATTCCATTTAATCTATTTACCACATGTTGTCCTATGAGGAGTGTGACATTTGACGTCTTACCTCTCTAAAAGCTTTCAGTGCATAAAGGTAAGCAAGAAACATCCCTATTACTAAGAAATCTTTGTCATATAAAAGAAAATCTCTCTGTCTTATTCCACATATTCAATTCCCTTGTCATTCTGCATTATAAATAAATAACAAACCAATTTGGCACATGCCCACCGATTAAAAATAAAAATTGTCAGAGTGAGAGGAGAAAGACAAAAATATGAATTATTAATTATAATATTAAGCAACATAAAAAGCTTAGCATGAAATAATATCACCTAAAAAGAGATTTTATCGAAATAAAAATGGGACAATGATAGAGTCTTTATCGTACAATTTCATTGTTTGTCATTTTAAGCCATGGATATGTTTACTATAGTATATCTAGTGCAGTTATCTCAAATTTGGTAAAAAATATATTTTAATTGTGGCAAATAAAGGAGTTATTTATATAATAGCAGCATAAAAAGATGGCTTTCAAGTCCTACATTAAATTATCATATTGACCTGGTGGTTATAGTCATTATGAAATCATATTTTTGCATATTGTTATTTTTCAAATATTCATTATTGGAAAAAGGAAGAACAGTTAGAAGAAAAGGTGATGTTTTCTTGTTGTCATTTTTTAAACATGATTTTAGAAGTTTACACAGCTCATCTTAGAATGAAGTTATGGGTTTTTTTCTACCTAGATAATTTAAATTATATATATATATATATAGAGAGAGAGAGAGAGAGAGAGAGTAGTTTCATTTGTTTCATGAAATGTCTTAAAATTTCATTAGGAAACAAATGTAATTCTGAAAAAAAGTTCTCACATTTTGAATAATCTTGTGAAAATTATCCACATAGATTATGAGAAAAAGTTCAGCAGTATTTTTATTTTAACACTATAGAAAGCTTTTTTGACTTACGTTGTTTGCTTGTTCCATTTCAGTTGTTTTTGTTCATCCTGTCCTGATAGTTTATTTTCTCAAGCATGATGTTACATTACCATCTCAATTTCCTTGGCAGTATTTTTGGATTTTAGTTTTTAACTGAATTTAGTGCTTATGGAAGTTGAGGTAGGTCAAAGGCAAAAAGTTATACATCTACATTTATCTTTACAGTAAACTATTTTATTATTATTACCTACATGAAAAATTTTCAAACAACTAAGTTCTTGGAGTCCTATTAAAAAGAAATTGTATCATAGAATACCCTGATCCTATGTCTGCCAACATGGGTTCTAGTTTTAATTTATCTTGTCCATGAATTCTAACTTTGGATCTTAAAAATATATCATATTCTTAGTATTGCTGTCATCCTTGAGAATTTCTTAAGCACCCCGTCTATTGTGGTAAACACAGAGATACTGTCCCCCAAAGCCAATTATGCAGAAATTATAAAGAAATTAAATGCAGCAAACATTTCCATTTATTTATTTCTCATTATGTTCTTACTTGTAATCTCCATTTGATCACAGAATATCTGTCCTGTTAGTAATAATGTCTTGTCTAAATTTCCATTCAGAAGTGACTTTCCTGGCTCCTGTAGTCTTCAGAAGCTGTTCATTAAGCTTGGGCTTCCCTTGTAAATCATCTAAGTTTCACATTCCAATTCTTTTTCTTTTGTTTTTTGGGGTTCACTGACTCCCACCATGTACAACCATTTCACAGCTGCTATCATCAGCTGCTCTCTCGGTGTGATTATTTTTAATAACATCCTTGTATGTCCAATTTTGATAACCATTGGTCTCAATAAATTCTCATAACGTTTAGTTCTTCCTTGAGTTTTACTTTTTAAACCACTGAATAGGAACAAGAAAATAGCACATACAGTAACAGAAAACCAAATGCAGAGCTACTAAAATGAACCTGCAATCTTGTCTGATAAATGAGGCAGAGATGAAAAGATATTAGCCAAGAACATTCTAGAATCAAAGAAAAAGAACACACAAAAAAGAATCACTTCAAAAGGGAAAACATATAATTAAACAGTTATGAATAAAATCAGTTTAAAGAAAAAAAGTAACAAGAAGAAAACAATGGGCTTTTAGATATTTAGAAATTTTAATAATTACAGTTAATATTTATTGAGAACTTTGTACATGCTAAGCAACTATCATTCATCATTTTATTTATTCATTTACTTCTTACTATAAATTCATGATAATAAATAGTCTGTTATTTCCTCCATTGCACAGAAGTAATTTGTCTATGGTCAGCTAGAAATGTGCAGCCAGAATGGAAACTCAGATGCATTCTTACACTTAACACTGTGATAGCTTTCAAGTGACAGCCTTTGAAAAATAAATATATACATAATTCTGGTTTGACTACACCTTATGAAGACCATGAAAGACCTCATTCAATAAAATCTCATACTTAGGTGTTTTAAGTGCTTGGAACATCACCATCCTAGAAAGTAGTTCAAATTTTGGAAAATGGAGCTTTTCCCAAGTTTGGTAGTTTCATTCTCTGTAGTGGTGAAAATCACTTTTGGCTCACTCTTTTCCTAATGATAGGTAATGGTTGGTTGATGTTAGGAAAAGATATCTCCAGAAATCTTTGGTATAATATATGTGAAGTAAATGAAAAATAAATGAGTATGTGTCCATAAATTACATAATTAATATAGGCAATATGAGCCTCTCAAATTATTAAGGAGGCTCCCATTGGCTTATTTTTTGGTTACCAGTGGTTAAGTTTTAAACTAACATATCAAATTCTCATAATCTAGTACAATCTGATGTATTTCATGCATTAGAAATGTTTAAAACAAAGTGACCTCTTTTGATATGTGATGGTTTCATGATAAGTAACCTATTCCTCCTTATGAAAATAACAAAATTCTCCTTGGAGGAATTGTAACTTATATATGAAATCTAGGGTGGGCCCTAAATATCTGCTATATTAGTGGTCTAAGGCAGAAGGTTGATAAATACAAGTACTGAGAAGCCTGGAGCCAAAATCCTGAATCAGCCTGCCTTGCGTTAAAGGGGTCATACAAATTATTTGATCCAGAGATTTTATTGTATTTCTTTTAAACAAGAAGAATCCTCTTTTCAAACTAAAATCTTATTGGACCCTCTACACGTGAAATAGTGAGTAACATTTTATTAAAATAAACTCATTTGATAAAATTGAATTATTTATAATATTGAATATTTAAAAAATCAACCAATAAGAATACAATGGTAAGTATACAGAGGAGTGGAAACTCAGAATTGGACTATTGTATTGCCTTCAGCATTCAGTGTATTTTGGTATGGGGAATCCAGCTGGTCCTCAAATAGCAACATTTTGTTATTATTCTTTTGTTTGTTATAACATTGATGTTGAAAAAAAAATTGATTCCCATTAGAGCCATTGTCTGTGTGGGGTTTGCATGTACTCCCCATGTCAGCATGAATTTTCCCTGGGTATTTGGTTTTCTCCCATATTCCAAAGATGTGGGTGTGAGTACATATGAGTGCACTGAGCTGTGAAAGGGCATCCTGTCCTGGATTGGTACTTCTGCCTCTACATGATGGTGTTGGCCGCAAAAGCAACCCAATGTGTATCAGTACATCACATCATACACTAACTATATTCAAGTTTTGAAAAAGCAAGCCAGTTAATTCTTTTAACTTTCAGCTTTTGATGCTCCCTATATGAAGGAGGGAGAGGATGCTTAGAGCAAGGTAGAAAGGGTAGTTCAATGCTAGTGGAGAAGAAAGAACCTTTCACCTGATAAGAACAAGGTAGTTCTGGCCCTTCCCTAGCTTTCAAGTCTACAAAAGAGTGATCAAAAATCAGAATTGACTTATATGGGCCACTAATGAAAAGCCGATGTGACACCAACTAGTCACATGAGAGCACAAACTAGAAAAACTTGTGTTATGTCAAGATACTCTGCAGCTTTTTAGACTTCTGTCAGATTTTGGGTATTCAGGTAGGCTTAGCCAGGAGGGAACTACCTATTGTGAAAGTCAAGCCTTATTGAGACTCCTATGTGATAAGCCACTGAGAAAATGAAAGCAAATATAGTATGCTGTGGATTCACAAAACTCAAACTAAGTCTGCTTTTATAAATGGATAACATTTCCTACTAACTTATTTGGAAAAATCATTTTTATGATATATATGTTTACATAAAACCAATAAAATGTCTTGTGTGTGTTGGAACATTTTGCTTTTATGTCTGGTAGACCATTTACTTTACTCCTCTTCAGTGTCTGTTGGAACATTTATTTTATATTCTCTATTTCATTCGTGTTGGAGCATTTATGTACGATTTGTTTGTTACTTTTATCTGTTGATCTTGCCCTCTCCATATGCTCATGTCTGACTGGCCTAGTTTCCCACATTCAGTTGTGATCTCTAGGCCTTCTTAAATATTAATTAGTATAATTGAATTCCCTTCAGTATTTCTAACCTCAGCCACCTGAATCTCAGTGTTTTTATTAGGACTGGTTGGTGCATTTAAAGTCCACCCTGCCCCCCAATCCCCACCAGCCAAACAACCTTTCTTGATTAGGTAAAGGTTGTGGTATGTGATTGCTTCAGACAAAGTCTTCATGGGAAAAGAAAAGCATTATCTATCACAACATTTGTCAGTTAAAGGATGAAAAAAAAACTGTCTTGAATCTTTGGCAAAGGAAATCATCTAGAGTGAATAGGAGAAGGGTATCACCCTCTCCAGGTGCAACAGTAGGCATGAAATACCAAAGTCTCATGGAGCCATGTGTAGAGATGAGAGCAAAGCCGCACTCCCTCATGGCCCATTCTGCTCAACCAGCACAGTCAGGGACTCTAGGATAACACCTTTTTAATGCCTCTCTACTGTTCCAGCTTGCAGATCTGTCTCTGACTAACACATCATCTCTGGATGCAGTTCATGATTACATATGAGTGACTTTTCTTGGAAGGTAATGTGAAAAAGGAAAAGAAGAAGAGCCTGAAAATAGGGACAGAATAGACTAGTGAGAGAACTTCTCATTAAGGTCATCTATTATTACCATCTATATCTGAGAAGAGAAAAAAATGTTAGATAACTATATATGTGAATTTTTATTTATTTATTTATTTATTTTTGAGACAGTCTCACTTGGTTACCCTCAGTAGAGTGCCGTGGCATCTTAGCTCACAGCAACCTCAAATGCTTGGGTTCAAGCAATTCTCTTGCTTTAGCCTCTCAGGTAGCTGGGATTACAGGCACCGCCACAGCACCTACTTATTTTTTTTAGAGATGGCGTCTCTCTTTGGCTCAGGTTGGTCTCCAACTCGTGAGCGCATGTAATTCACCCACCTCAGCCTCTCAACTGCTGGGATTACAGGTGTGAATTGCCATGCCCAGCTCTGAAATGTTTTGATTTTCAAAAAGTATAAATAGACAGTTTATGAGGAACAAACAACTGGATATCAGTCCTGAGCAAGAGTCTAGCACGGATTATTAAAGCAGTAAAGGATAAAGTAATGGATTATGTTCCCCTGAAAGAAGTAGCGCTTGCTAAACACCAGAATGACTTCAGTGAAAGGATGTCTCCCACATGTGATCCCATCTCCCTGGGTTAGATGTATAGATGCATCAGTAACTTACCTAAATACAGTTAGATTAGTAACTGGTTGACTGACCACACTACTGGGCACAAACAAAAAGCTCAATATTATAACAGACAAGATTCCTATGGCCTATTACAGGGATATCCTACACCTTAGCTTGATCACCAGTTTTTTCCAGTGACTTGGAAGAAAGCAGATTTGCTGATGGCATGCATTCATGTACATAGAAAAGTTGCTGAATAAAGTAATCAACTTCTAATGACCTCTCGAAACACTGGAATGATGGGCTACATCTAAACAGAAGAAATTTTTTAACCGGATAAATGCAATATTTTGCCTTTACATTTTATAAAAGACAGCTCATGAATGATAGAAGGGACATAGGGCTTAACAACCCAGTGCAAAAAATGTCTACAAATATAAATATGTTCAGGAGTAAGTGACCAGGATATTAGGGAAATGAAACATTTGACATGAGGAGTGGTCAAGGAAACTGAGATTGTTTAAAAAATTCAGGAGGAAGGAATATAGTAACTATGTTCAAGTATATGAAGGACAGTCATGTAAAAGATAAATTATGTTCCTTTCTGTGACTCCAACAAATAGAACATGCACCAGTGATGAAAAATGAAATAATAAAATATTTATGTCAATTTACAAACTTTGTGACAGCCTTATGTGTTCATAAGTAGAAAATAGGATGAAAAGATAAAACTATGTTAAATCTTAGTTATACCACTTATTGTTTCTGTCTGTTGGGTCATTGTCTCTGGGTCTTGAACATACCAGAATCTATTTCTATCCCTGTAGCATAGCTTTATACAATTCATACCTTGCAGGTAGTAGTGAGAATTTTCAGGCCTGTATTAGTTTGTAAGATTGCCATAACAAAACATAAGATGGGTGAGTTGAAAAACAGAATTTATTTGTCACAGTCCTAAGCCTAGAAGTTGAAGACCAAGGTGTAGTAAGTCTGGTTTCCCCTGAGGCTCCTCTCCTTGCAGATGGCCTTCTGCTCACCGTGTCCTTCACATGGCCTTTTCTTTGTGAGTTCAAAGAGAGCATCTCTGGTGCTTCTTCCTCTCCTTTTGAGGACACAAATCCTATTAGATTAGGGCCCCACACTTATGATCTCATTTATCCTTAATTACCTCTTCAAAGATCCCATCTCCAAACATTGTGGCTTGGGGCTCCACCATACAAATTTGGGGGAAAATAATCAGTGCATAATAGTATCTAATACCCACAAATCTTAGTCCCCTAAGATCAAGGTGTTTAGCATGGACAACCAATTTACATGGATGTTTTACCAGGTACTCAAGTCTGAGATGCTTTCAATATATAATTTTAGTGAACTCTGCTAACATTGATATTCCATCATTATAAAAATAAAATTCACCAATTTAGCATCAAATTCAAAATTCTGCAATTCTCTGAAAATGCTCAGTAGCAAGGTACTTGATTAAAATATAAAGCAATCTTCTTTCAATCAATGTTTTCCCTTAATATTCAAAAATTCAATTTAATTTCACAAACATTTACTTATATACTAGACCTCCCATGCCTTCTGCATTCCAAATTCCCAAGGTGGCTTCTAGGTGAAACCTCTGTCTCTTGTGGGAAGACATCATTTTGCCAAGTCTTTAAATGCTGTAATCAGAAGTCGTGTGTATAAAAGTAAAGGGAGAATATAATAATTTTAAAAGCAAGTTTTAAAAATCTACTACACCATCAATTGTACAAGTAAGTGAATGTAAAAGATAGAAATGAAAAGAAGATATGTGAGTTTGTCCAAGAGGTTTCAAAGCCTGAATCTATAACTGTGAGACTTTGGGGTTCAGAATAATTCATGGAAAATGTATTTTGTTCATACACTCTGTTGTTATTCACCATTTTAATGTGCATATGTATTGACACTTATTTACAAACTAATAGTTTAAAGCTGAGGCTATGCCAGAATCCTGGCTTTTAGTTTAGTAGGGTTTTGGTTTGTATTTCTTGTAAAGAATATTTTGATGAAAATGAGGCTACGTTATCTCTTGTGTCCATGGGAAGCTGGAGTGACTTTTACAAGTTGGCATTGCATTTCTTCTGTCTTTTGGCTCAGATTATCTAGTCAGTATTCGAAACCAATGATATAATACATTATCTCCCTTAGCCTGTCCCAGACAGACTTAGCGATGTTATCAAGATACACATCTTCTAAAGGAATGAGTACCTTTTTTGTCAAGCTAACTAAAATACCCAAACACTATTAGTAATTACTATTCTTGGCTATTGAACAAGCCTCCTCTTGAGAAGAGAAGTTATTATAACTAAACTTTTACAATTGAGAATTTAGCCTATGGTTTGATGGAAAGAATATGGCATCTGGAACTGGATATCTGTATTCAGGTACTAGCCATTTTCGACACTGGGCAAGTAATACTCTGAGTCTACTCATGTGACATAAACTCTATATTTCAGCTTCTTCACAAGTCCCTACAGTTTAACCCAATATAGATACTTAGAAGAGATTAATTTACTTCATTTTCTCAACTTCTAATGAGTATATTAATGTTTTCCCTACCACACAGCATTATTGAGACAAGCAAATAATATGTTTGTAAAAATATTTTATAAACTTTAAAACACTATAAAAATACTATTAATACTTCCTTCTTGGCTCAGCACCTGTGGTTCAACGGGCTAAGGCTCCAGCCACGTACACCTGAGCTGGCGGGTTCGAATCCAGCCCGGGCCCGCCAAACAACAATGGTGGCTGCAACCTAAAAAATGGCCGGGTGTTGTGGTGAGCGCCTGTAGTCCCAGCTACTTGGGAGGCAGAGGCAGGAGACTTGCTTGAGCCCAGGAATTGGAGGTTGCTGTGAGCAGTGATGCCATGGCACTCTATCCAGGGTGACAGCTTGAGGCTCTGTCTCAAAAAAAAAAAAAAAAAAAACTTCCTTCTTTTCATGAGTAGATAGGGAGGCTTGACTAGACATGGAGGTGGGGGCCACATAGGAATCCACATTGAAATTGTTTCCTAAAGGATATTAGAGACCTCATGTTGTTGTCTATTGAAATTGCCTGACCTGATCTGTACAGTGAAGATATTTAACAACAGGTATTGAAGTTCATGGTCTACTTTTTTGTGGTATTTTCCAGGAAGAATAAAACAGATTTTTCCCTTTCAATTTTCCCTATGTTATTGGGCTGCTGTCTATATTTAAAATATTGAAACAAATTCGTATCCTTTGTAACTGTGGGGATCTGGTCCCATGGTGCTTACTATCATTACTTCTGTTGTGCTTGTGGTAATTGTTATTATTATTGTGAATTATACTTTGAATTATATAGCTTTTTATTTTAAGAAAAGATAAATAACTAGGAAATAAACAAGGGGCAGTTATTGAGAGATTTTTGGAGTTTCAAACATTTAAATCCACTCTTGACCTTTTATCACAAAGACTTCTACATGAGTCTTCAAACATATTTTGCTTTTAGGTTTACCATTTAAAATAAAGTACTGACTTGTGAAATACTGCCCTTGGAGTCATACAGGAGAAAATACTCTTAGATCATTTCGTTTTCTCTTTCTATCTTTTAAAATATTTCATACAATATAGTTACTACATAATAGAAGTTTGGAGAAAGACTTTGAAGCAGGAGGTAAAGATGCTTAAACAGTGGCCCACACTTACCCAGAAAGGTCTTGTTCCCCCAACTTACTCCTCACTACCAAGTGAGGAAAAGAAAATGTAAACCAAGACAGGTTGCAAATGGTTTCTGGATTAAGGAGCAGGCAGTTAAGTAGCCCAAGTACAGTCTGGCACAGAATGATGGAAGAAGCTCTTTGGAATACAAACTCCACCCTCCTTTAGTCTCTTGGCTCTGTTATTTTCAATTCTTGAATATCTTTAATAGTGATTAAGTTGTCTTTAAGTTGTCAGGCTGGTGGACCTTGACTCCTTTTGATCATGTCTCTTCATTCCCACAGTTAAGTACCTGAACCCAGTAGAACGATTAGAAGATCAAAGTAAGAATTTTGTTCCCTAGGTAATCTGCATGTAGGTTTTTCTATAATGTGGTGTGGAAGTGGGGATGACATTTTAAAAGAAATGAAAGGCTATTTAGGGAATAATCATTCAACTCTGTCTTACTATCTTCTCCACTTAATTGTCTTACCCATGAAACTTTATCTTCACCCAACTCTTATCTCACCATCTTCTAAAGCGGGGGGTTCTTGGTCACCAGCAGCATTAACACCACCTAGAAATATGTTTAAAATACAAATTCTGAGATCTGGCTTTGCCCTGTATGGAATAAGAAACTGTAGGGGGGACTAAAGCAATTTGTGTTTCAAAAAGCCCTACAAGTGATTCTGATGCATACTAAAATTTGAAAATCACTACTCTAAAGAAATGCTGAATTCCACTGAGAAAATATTTTAACAATTTAAAATTCTGCCAAAAAAAAAAAAAAAAAGAAGAAGAAGAAAGAAAGAAAGAAAACTACAAATGATTTTTAGAACCTTTCATGGCTGTATTTGTTCTACTTGGTCTATTTCAATTTTTATCTTTACTGTGTTATCCTAAATTGTTTATCTAATAGTTTCTAAACACTTTTAAACTCTGACCTGCAGCCCATACCAATAGTCCCCCACCCCCACTTTACCTAAAATGATCTGTATTTTTCTGTTGAGCCAACTGTTCTCTGTCCTGCATTATCTAGCACAAATATCTCCTCCCAGAGCCCTTAGCAGTCAGGCCAACATTCTTCTAATTTGGGCTTCCTATAGCTTTCCATGTCTATACCATTAATTTAAGTCTTCCCCGTGACATAGTATTCCCTGTGATATATCTTGTCAACTATTATAATAGATAATAAGTTGCATTTACACTACCCTGTAAGGTCACCACAGCACTCTCAGAGAACTACTATGACTACATTTCTGAGATCTTGAGTAACTTCCCGTACCTCATGCAGTATTTACTTTAAAGAACATTTTCCTTTGGCCTACACTTGACCATTAGGCTATATTGTCCTATAAGTTTGATAAACTTTTCTTCTGTTGATGTTTTTGTTTTCTTCTTCCTAGCGCAATTGTATACTCAGTTGCAACTAGAGACCATAATTCTCTTATTAAAGTTTGCACAACTTTTGGAATAAGTAGAGATAATGTACATTTTTGGCATATATTACAAACTCTAAACGCATTTCTAGAATTTCTGTCATCATTCTTTCCTTTTGACAGCCCTGGGAATGAAAATGTCTGCATTTCTCCTTAGACCCAGAACAGACTTCATTTATTGGTGGAGTACATTCATTTTAGCAAATTAGTTTATCAATTGTATTTAAAATATTTAGCGCACAACTTATCACAATTAATTGCACTTTTTTTTTTTAAGAGACAGAGTCTCACTTTATTGCCCTCGGTAGAGTGCCATAGCATCACACACAACTCACAGCAACCTCCAACTTCTGGGCTTAGGCACTTCTCTTGCCTCAGCCTCCCAAGTAGCTGGAACTACAGGCGTCCACCACAGCTCCCGGCTTGCACATTGATTTTTATTATCAATTTTGATTAATGCATTTTTAAAATACTTTATTCATTGCATTTAAAGGATGAAATAACTTTTTGTTTATTTAAATAATTTGCCAATTTTTGTAATATTACTTTATTATTTTGTAAGAAGGAAGAGTTGATAGTAAATTTGACCCTGGCCTGCATTCTTACACGTACCCAGTGGTGATAAAAAAAATTGAGGGTAATAATAGCAGCCAATTGATAATTGTTCAGGAACCATATCAAATTGAAGAAAACCGATTTTTTTTTTTACTCTGTGAGCATAATCATACTCTGTGAACATGTTATATTTGCATATGACTGAACTGAGTTCTGATCCGTGGACTAGAAAGCATGGTATCTTCCAGATCAGGCCACACTATGTGATTATTTGAGTGATAAATGTTTGGTTAAATTCTTTTCCAATATAGCTATCTTCATCAAAATGAGCACCCTTGACCCTGGGTCAGAATCACCTGGACGATGGCTAAAGTGTATATTCCTAGATACTAAGAGGATACACTACTTATATTCCACTCTTAGATACTAAGTTAGAATCTCTGGGATTGGAGCCTACTAGCTTGTATTTTTAATGATTATTTCCATGTGATCATTTAAAATGAAAACAAAATTTTATTTTATAAAATTTATTATATAATATAAATATATATATTTATTTTACTGTATATTTACTTTATTTTATGGCTTTATGGGATTTGAAAGCCATTCCTATTTGGATTCATTTTTTCCCCCTCTGGTAAATCAAATCTTCCAGAAAACTTATCCGTGAGTCCCCAAACTGATGCATTTGGGGCATAGAGGGTCAGTGACAACCTTAAGCAATTATTGTATTTGCCTCCAATAAACTTTTATTGAGTTCTGATGCATTTGTATGCTGGGCATTTTTGCCTAAGTTAAATAATTATAAAGCCCATATAGCTGTGTAAGATATGTACTCTTGGCCCCATTCTAAAGATGCTTTAATTAAGGCGTAGACAAATAAAAATCTTAAGGCTGCCCAACTAGTAATTCAGTTTGACTATGTATGGTATGTGAGTTCTTAGATTCTAAAACAGGACTGAGTCAGAATTTGAAATCAGGTCTTCTCAATCGACTTTTTCTTTCTAAAAAGATAGCTACATAGAGAAGGGATTAAAATAGCTGACAGCCAATTCCAAGTTTGTGTCCAAACTCTGAGATTTTATGATGCTAGTCAATAGTTTTCTTAAATCGTATAGTTGGTAGCTACAGTGTTCCCATGTGATAAACTCAATCAGTAAACCATCACCATTAGTATTATCAGAGAGAACAATGGAAACTTTACCAACATGGACCTTTTCTTTTTTTCTGTAGTTTTATTCCTCTTCTACTGCCTTAAGAGACCTGAGTGTATACTTTCCAGGCTACTAGAATAACCTTTTTATCATTTTATTAAGAGATTTCCCATATCAAGCCTCATTTACCTCAACAATGGTTGGTTTCCATGAATCTTTTGCAAATACAGCTGTTACATTCTGTAGCTGACTCAGTGGTTCCCAACTCTGGCTACACACTCACATCACCTACAGACTTTAATACCATACAAATTCTTTTGTCGAAACCCTAGATATTCTGATTCATTGAGTCTGGAGTGGGAGCTGGATGGCTGATTATTTAAAAAGCTTTATTGAAACTTTTTTTTTTAAGGCCAGGGCTGAGTTTAAACCCACCACCTTCAGCATATGGGGCCAGCATCCTACTCCTCTGAGCCACAGGCACCACCCTTTATTGGAACTTTTATGGGCATCCAAGATTGAGAATCAGTGATCTAATTCATTAGTTAATAAAGAATTTGGTGATATCATATGCATTAAAAGAGTAATAGAAGAAATCAAAACCCTTCCATAAGTCCCATAATGAGTCCCCTGAAATAAAGGAGAACCTCTGAGGAGTTGGAAAAGCTGTGGTTTGGGCTTTCCAAATATTCATATTGAGTCTCAGATAATGAAATGGCAAAAAATAAGAAGCCATTAGAGCATGGTGCTAAGTGGAATTATGGAAAACCGTTTGTATAATGCTGTGGGGTTTGGAAAGACCTGTTCTTTTTCACACATTTTTGTAATAGAAAACAGGGTAATGTGAATGGCAGCATATTTGAATCTATTTGCATTTCCTTCAGAAAAAAAACAAAATAAAAGGAAAGGGCACAACCTTGCAAATGTATCTTGATCTGATATTATTTTTGCAAGTCAGACAGACATGCGGCTACCAGTCAGCCAGACTCAGGGCTAGCTATCAAATCATAGCTCACTCTTCAAATCCCGGCACTAATCGGAATGATAAAGAGCTACCTTTCGATTAATCTTGCCCTGGACTTTAGAAGAAAGAAACTGCAGTTTAATTACTGAGTGAAATTCACTTTGTCTGATCCGCCTGTCTTTGCTGTAATGTCATAATATAATCAGCATCACCCCCATCTGAAACACGAAGCTGTGAAGTCCAAGGACCTGTGTGATTGGAAGAAATAAAATGATGCTCAAACAACAACCAGCCAGTGCAGTAATTACTCAAACCTTGTTTTCATCTGTATGTCATTCCTCCATTGGCTTGTCATGACAGCAGCTGAAAAAGGAAGAGAGAGAGCGTGATTGAAAAGGAGGTTGACCCGATAGAATCAGACTAGGTGTGGGAGGGAAGAGCCACACTGTATAAAATCTTAAGGCTAATTAAACTTGGTTTTTTTCTTTAATATATATCCCACTGGCTGCTACTGATTCCTCAAGTCCAAGCTAAACCATTTAACTGATATGTCTCCCTGCAATTAAAATTTCTCTTTCAGCTGAAACTCTATAGTTTTTCCTTTTCTGAAGATAATTTATTTTTCTCTTAAAATTGGCAATTATTTGGTGGATTATTTTCCCCCTTAGGTCTTGATGCAGTTTTAAATTAAAAGAAAAGAAGAAGTTTGTATATTTTCTTCTGTTAGAGATAACAGATTTTGAAAGCATTCCTTCTGGGTTTGCATAGACACACTGCCTTTACATAGAAGTACTGAATCTGGAAAGGCATCTGGCTTTCCTATGATTATTATACCATTTTATATAAAATTTTTAAGATAATTTCCTCTATGTGTATAGTTTGAAAGGAGCTGATCCAGGATTTGAAAAAAATATTTGTCTGACTCTGGGGCATACCCTTTTGACTCTAATACCCCCCACTCATTTTTTTCTACCAATTTGTGATAAAGATCCCACCAATTGACTCATTCAATGTAGTGTTGTTGACCACCCTCTATATAACAAGAACTGTGCTGCACTACAGATATACATTAATGACACCAGAAAGAAGAATCAACTGGTATCTGAAACAGCTTTCAAGTTTGGTGGTTCGATTGTTTTTGAGACTTTTATGGAAAAATTGACACTTGAAGTTCAATCAGACCATGAAGAACAAATGTACTATGTGAAGTAAAGTCTTTTTTTATGTCCTTGTTGTTACTCATAATACCACCATTCTACTAACCATCTAAAAAAAAATCTCAAAATCAAGAATCCCAAGAATTTCAGGATTTTATGACTCATATATAGACAGTCATAAAATTCTATCAAATATTGTCATGTATAAACACCACGAAATTCTAATACCAGGAAAAACAGTAAGCATAAGGGTTTAGAGATCAGTCTCTGAAGTCAGTTTATTGGATTTAAACCCAGACTTCATCACTTACTGTCTAACCTTGAGAGAATTTCTTAATCCTCATTTATAAAATGCAAGCAATAAAGTTACTCACATTTTGAGGTTTGCATGGAAATCAGTGAGTTAATTTACATATAGCACACAGTTCAGTGTCTAAAATATCATTGTGCTCATGCCATTGCCCTATTTAAAAGCCTATAATAGACCTCTCTTGTCTACAGAATAAAGTGGATTACTAGGCTCATTATTCAAGGACCCCCTTCACATTCCAGCCTCAGACCGTCTGTCCAACATTGTTTCCTATTACACATTCCAACTAACTTATTAGCTGATCTCAAAGAATGTCCTTCAATTTCTGTTTCTATGCTTCTCTTCATGACCCTTCACACAACCTAAATCTTCTTATCACTTCCCAAATCTTACAGATTTTGCAAAGTTTAACCAGATTTCTCCACCATGGTGCAGTTTTTCATTGTCAGCCTAGATATAAGTGAGGGTTTTCTCTCTAAACTCTTATCTGAATTGCTTTCTGTTATAATTATTTCTGGACATTATCTCAATAACTAGATGTTCAGTAACTCAAGCATAGGTCAGTGTCTCAAAGCTCATCATTGTTTGCTCAACAGCATCTGCTAGAGAAACTCAAGCATATTGGGCATATAATTAACATATGACAAATGAATATATGGTCTGAATTTTTAGTTTCTTCCTTGCTCTAAATTTTGTTTCTTTTCCATAAATTAGTCTTAATTTTGCCATTCCATTCTTATTGCTTGTATAATGTTCCTTATGAGTTATTTTGACATCTCTCTCTTCTTGATCCCCTGCACTGATCACTTTTATAGAGTCTTTTCATTTCTATGATCATCATGCCACTCCCTCATTTGCCATTGCATGTAAATAGTGAGACTGCCATTGGACCTTATTCCTCTGTTCCAGCTCCTTCCGCATCAGCTACATCAAGATTAGAGTAATACTTACTAATCTATAAGATAGAGATTACTTTTTACTTTTTGAACTTGTCAGGAAAGTAAATATTTTATGTGAAAGTATTTTATTAACTCAGTGTTTCTCAACCTTCCTAATGCCGCAATGTATTTTCATTGTTACAAAGGGGTCACCACCGACAGGTTGAGAACCTCTGTATTAACTGTAAAAAGTTTTACAAGTCCAAAATGTAGTCTATATTGTCTAAATGTTTTCCAGTAAGCATGTATTCATGTATTAAATGTATAAGAAAATGTCAAAAGTAAGATGTGCTGAGATGGATTATATTTCTTGAATCTGAATAAGATATACATATGTAAGACTTGCTCCTGTTACACATTACTGTATCTTCTTGTTTTTTCATCCAAGATTACTCCACTCTAGAACAATTCAAATTATTTGTCCTTAGTCTTTCTGTAGCTCTGTGGGGCAAATGGGATTCTTCCTTACTTTTAAGAAAAGACATTTATCTTCACTTTTTAAAAAATCAGCAGGTGAAATTGATCTGATCTTTGACATACTGACAGGAAGAATCTTAACAGTCCCTAGTCATGTTTAAAACAATTAAAATAAATCAACTTTATTCTACACTTCAGATATCAAGATTGTGTAAATTCTCTGGCCATGTGGATTTTCTTGACATTTTTGAGTCAAAATCCTAGCCAGTATCCAGTATTTATAATAAAGCAATTCAGGGGCAGTGACTGTGGCTTAGTATTAGGGCACTGGCCCCATATACCGAGGGTAGCAGGTTCAAACCCAGCCCCACCAAAACTGCAAAAAAAGAAAATAGCTGGGCGTTGTGGTGGGCTCCTGTAGTCCCAGCTCCTTGGGAGGCTGAGGCAAGAGAATCACCTAAGCCCAAAAGTTAGAAGTTGCTGTGAGCTGTGACACTTTATCGAGGGCAACAAAGTGAGACTCTGTCTTTAAAAAAAAAAAAAAAAGGAATTCAGATACCGAAAAGTCGTTCTTACTTGGTCTTTTGCCTAGATCCGTTTTTTTCCTAGGTGATAGGGTTCCATAAATCAGGGGTGAGACTCTGCGCCTGTGGCTCAATGGGCTAAGGTGCCAGCCACATACACCTGAGCTGGCAGATTCAAATCCAGCCCGGGCCCACCAAACAACAATGACGGCAGCAACCAAAAAATGGCCAGGCGTTGTGGTGGGCGCCTATAGTTCCAGCTATTGGGAGGTAGAGGCAGGAGACTCACTTGAGCCCAGGAATTGGAGGTTGCTGTGAGCTGTGATGCCACAGCACTCTACCCAGGGCAACAGCTTGAGGCTCTGTCTCAAAAATAAATAAATAAATAAATAAATAAATAAATAAATAAATAAATAAATCAGGGGTGAATTGATGGATCATGAGATGATGGCTTAGTCAACTTAAAATCACTGTCTCTAATAACGTAGCACTGCATGTAGTCATTTTAGCTCTGTTTGATTATTTCTTAATGGAAACAAGACTGGCAGCTCTGCTTTCGTTCCATTGTGTCCTGCGAGAGAGTGACCCCAGAATGCTCCATGTGCAGGTAGACGACATGGACCAGCCTGCCCTATTAGTTATACTGGTTTAAAAAAATAAATAAAGGTGTTCATATTTTGAAGCACACACATTTATTATCCCTGAAGTCTTGTGGACATTACCAGTGCATTTATCTTCATATCCTCATGAATTTTCTTTTCCTTAAGGGATTTTGAACTCATGATGATAAGCAGCAGGTGTTCTTTCATGCTTTTATCTGCCCACTGCACCTACACGTGCACGGGCATGCACACAGCACCCCCAGCTGATTTCCTGAATACCGTCCAGCTACCACCAAAATGCTCTTGGTCATTACTGTCTCTGTCTTCCAAAGGAACGTGGTAACAAGAAACAGCCAATCTTCACCCCTCCTTCTTGGCCTTTTGGCTCCTTGTGCTTGTTTGGAGCTTTGAGTTAAAATTTTCAAGTTAATATTTAACCTATGAGATAACTGTTTACAAAATTGTTAGTTGATAATAAGAGATTTTTTTTCCTGGATTAATATGGTTAAAGATTAACTTGGTAGAAAAGCTGTCATCCACACACCACAACGCATACAAATATTAAATATAGTATCTATATATATAATTAAAGTATTTAACTGATAATTTTGCTGATATGTTCTCATGACCCAAAATAGAATATTTATTCTCATCTAGGTAAAATAGAAACCATATGTAAGGACCAGAGAAGCTGACTGTATAGAAGAATTTAAGCCTTAAATTGGAGAGTCTACTCCTAAGTAGCAAGTGACGTGCAAATGATAGAAATGTTTCTTTCTTTTCTTATCCTTAGTCACATTCTCAGTATTGCCACATTCAAAAGAAGTTCTTAAGATTCTCTCCAGTGGCATATTTGGATATTTTTTGGCTTGGACCTTCCCTGGACTATCTTGTGACATTTTATCATGTCAGTGACCTTTTGTATGTTACAGAGTGGTTGAAACTTACAGTCAGACCTGAGGCAGGAAATCACTGTGTTCAGGTACTGGCCTCTACTCATATATATAAGTCAGGAAAGACTGATTCTTCTCCTGAGACAAAAATGAACTTTAGCTCCATCTAACATCAGACAACAAAATACTGCTAGAGTATTTCTTGTATTCTTAAAAGAAGTATTCATACTTTTGCTTCAAGTGAGGAGAATAACCTATTCAGGTTACTTTGGTTCACCTGCAAACAGTTTTCATCTTCCTGTATTGACTCCAAAAAACAACTGTTAGAAGAAATTGTGTGGGGCAATTAAGCAAATCTTCTAGATGTATGTGCAGCATGGGTGTGAGTTTCAAGTTCAGTATGGAGGTCTCTGTGGACTTCTGTGCCTTTGAAGACAGTCTGTGTCATCATGGTTTGACAAAGTGGCAAAAACGCTACATAAAAATACATTCACTTGACAAATTTTTAGATCTTTTATAGATATTCAAAAGTAGTTGATAAATTTTGCCATGAGTTATGTGGAATAAAAAAGATCCAAGGCAAACTGAGAACAAGAATTTCTGCTCTTTCTGCATTTTAAGGTCTTAAAGCCAGGCATTCAAAACTTTTATATCTCACAAACACCTCTGAGAGTTCCCCAGGTATTCTGTGTTTATCCCAATTCAGAAGTAACTTAAGAATGAATTACTAGTAACAGATTTCAAGTTTGATAAGATTTAAATAGGTTTTAAGTGCCCAATGAGGTAGTAGGAAAACTAGAAAGAGCAGTTTCCCAGAGGACAGCCACGGTGTTTCAGAAGGAGGAAGGGGATAACTGTGTTGAATTGGTTCAGAAGCTGATAAAGATGAGAATAAAAATGTGGTCATTGGATGCAGCAACAGGAGATATGGTGAGTGGAATGGATAAAGCCTGATTGGAGTGGGTTGGGAAAAGAGTGGAATAACTTACATAGAAAGCTGTTGGAAAAAATTGCTATAAAAGGAAGAGGAAAGATGAGAGGAAAACTGGAGAGAGACTTAGGATGCAGACAAGAGCAAGAATGTAAGAGTAAGAATGCGCAAGAGCATGGTGGGTTTTTTCCTTGTTTGATGTTTTGTGTTTGTTTAATCTGCTTGCCTGGTTGAGAAACAAGATGAACAAAAATCAAAGCCTCAAATATGGAATAAGGGAAAGATATGGAAAGAGATATGTGTCTCTCTTTTACCAGACAAAATTTTACCAGGCAAAATCTGTCAGGTAACCTATAAAAGACATTGGCTAACAGATCTTGGGGTAACTCAAGTTCTGCCGGCTACCAGCAATATGACCCTAAGTAATATTGCCGTGGCTGTATCACATCTAAAGTTCCTTTATAATATTCTAGTTTTATGAAAGGAAAAAATAGACATGTTTCACAAATCTTTCTCTATTAGAATTTACGTTTATTTCATTTCTTATTTATAAAGCACTTTATTATACGGAAAGTGCACACATCTTATTAGTCAACCCTCACAAGAATGCTATGAGATAGGTGGTTATATTGTTTTATCAGATGAGGAAATCAAGGCTCTTAAAGGTTAAGTAATTGGCAAAATCACAGTATGCAGGCAACGGAGGCAGACTCAAACCCGTTTTTAGAAGATTTTTCCCTCACATACCACTCTATCTATGTCCCCATAGCTTCCTGTTTTGTTTCTTCCCCCTACTCTTCAACGCCCCCCCTCCCTTTTTTTTCGTTTCTTATTCAGGTTTCTGTTACTTTTCTTTTCATTTCACTTTCCCAATAACTTTCCAGGTATAGCCATCTTTCTAGTATGCATATTTCTTCAAAGCATACAACCAAGTACACAAAGATTAGGGGGTCTGTCTTCAGTGCGTACGAAGAATAATCCCACACCAAAATATTTTACCAGAATACTGAAATTTCATTTCAAATAACATGTGAAAAATCAGTGTTCGAACCACAGTGGCCAGTGCTAGTAGTGGAAACTCCTTTGTAACATCTTGTCATTTGAGCTTACAAGCTTTTAAAACTAGAGATTGGAAAAGGGCAGTGCAAAAAGGTAGGAGGAGGAAATGGGAACGGGGAAGTGGGTAGAAGGGTGGCACAGAAGGGTACAAGTGCTGCTTAGTATAGGCCCTGCAGACCAAAAATTATTGTGTTTCTAACACTATTGATTTTTTCAGCAGCTGATATTTCAATCTGGGTGCAGTGTGTCTGTGAGTCTACGCACACTGTCAAGAAGAAATATGATAGTGTCTTAAAAGATTAATAATATCGCTGGTCCTCTGGAGGCCTGTCTTAATTCACTGGCCTGTTCCCTGGCATGTACTGTAATTTATCTAGTCTGATTTGAATAGCAAATGGCAATCGGCTGCCATTAGGGAAATGGGCATCATTCTTATTGATCCAGCATGGGCTGGATTTTATTTAAGGAGAACTGCAAAATTTTATTACCTTCAGGAGGAGAAACAGAAAAGGGAGCTTTTCCCGGGTGTATTTTGGAAATGTTCTACCTTAAAAAGGGAGAAATGGATTGTGGATTTAGGAGAACAGAGAGAGATGATCATCCTATTGTGTGAAAAGGGACTTGTACAGGCTGTTTACATCATAATTGTTTACCAGCAGGAAAGAATGCTCATGATTATGAGAAAAAGGCCATGGGCCTGAGAGGTTAGAACATCAGAGAGATAAGTCAGATCTGACCTATGCCATTGTCCCACTCTGTGTTAAGCCCCTCATTGTTCAGAATCCGTATGTCAATCTATAAAATGGGCAAAAAACAATCTACTAGCAATGTATAAGGTTTATTTAGTGTGTGTTTCACATCTTGGATAAAGGATGCTATGAAATAAAAGTAGAAAAAAAACAAAGATTGTATTTAATATTATGTGGGAGTGGTGGTGTTCAGTGTTTATTGTCGCTCTTCACTTAGAATTCTGGAAGGGACAGGTTATGCGCTGAGTGAAGCAAGACGAACCAGCCTCATAATTCTCATTAACCATAGCGTGTATCTCTCTGGTTAACATTGCATATATTGACTTTAATGTTCACCTGCTAGTGACAGATCTAAGCCTGCACTTTTACCTTGTTTTACTGAATCAAGGAAAGCTGTCAGCACGATGGTAGCAAACGTAGGAGGTAGTGAGACCTGGGGTCTTTCTGCCTACCCTCTACTCTCTTTGCCTCAGGGATAGGGGCTGACTGTGCCATTCCTATTAGAGCTCATTGAAGATTGACTGTGAAGGAACACACACATACCCTACTACTAACCTTCGTTAGCAGCCCCTGGAGGAGAAAACGGTATGACAAAGGTAGCTAGAGGAAGGGCTCATTGCTGCTGAAATTCTTCTCCATTCCACCTCGGGTTGTTATGGAAAGAAACGATAATGTGCTACAGGAAATGGCCAAGTATAAAAGCAATAAAATAAATTGAAAATGACTTTGTTTTTTTGAGCGGCAGTAATTGCTATATGTTGTGATGTTTGCATAAGGAATTAGTTAATGTGTAACAGAATGGCATGTGATACTTTTTATTTGCCTGATGACTAGAGTCTCTGAGTGAATGACTTATTAAGGTTAATAAAGAAAAATTTGCTTGTGACTTGTAATGATCCAATTGCTAGAATTTAGCATCCCCTTATGCATTGTTGCCTAAAGGGGAGAAGGAAAAAAAACCTACACACATTAATGGCCGACTGGCTCTGATTTTTTATAGTGGTGTGAGAACAAACAATGTCTTCTAAATTGTTGGTCTGTCTATCTTTCTGCCTGCCTGGGCAGGAACGTTATGGCTTTCTTAATTCTCCTGTGTGATTTATCATCCTAAATTCATTGTTTTGCATAACTCTGCTCAAAATGAAGAAATGTCATTATTTTGCAGCGAAAAAGTTGTCATTTGCATAATGCCTGCCATTAATTATTGTGAGACTAATGCAGTTGTTGATATTTTTAGGGCACAGTGGTACAGCCTGCACCTTGTATAATGTCATTCTGAAAACATTGGTAGTTAATAGGTGCCACAACATTGCACAAATGGAAAAGAAGATGATGAAGAAGAAGGGGACACAATGGAACAGTCTGTGATCTTTATTTAGCTTTTTATTTTTTTTTTTCCTGAAATGCTTGGTGAGGGAAGACTATAAAAGGAAGCGAATAGAGCAGGAAACTGTGACATCCAAGAGAACAAAGGGATTGAAAAGCAGAGGTTTTCTATTTATACTGAATTAGAGTAACCTGGGTTCTAGCCAGTTTAGTGGAGGAAGTCATGGCTTCTCTGTTTTGGCTTACCTACATAACCAAAGCCTTGCACAGAATGCAGGGCTTGGCTTTTTAAAAACATCAATTAGAATAAGGGTTTGCTCTGAAATATGTTTATCTCCAGTAATAATTCTCTTAACTGAGCACTTGCCCAAAGTTAATAGGACACACAATGGTTTCATGGAAGAGAGAGCTAAGACTAGGACTTTTAGGTTTTGATTTATCAGTCTTCTATAAGTCTTTATTCACTGTAGTATTCATATCTAGGACCATAGCTTCCCTTTTCTGCAAAAAGCAAAGGAATACAGTTGCAGCATATTCGAGTGTCAATTGTTTCCTCTCTTCCTCGCAATATATGTGTAACTAACTTTGGCATCTGATTCTTTAGGGCAAGAGCCTACCAAAGCTTTCTATTACCTATTTCACAGGTAAATGAAAGTCAGTTATAAAATTTCGATCAGAGATGAAACTCATTACACTGAGTCTGGGAGGCATAAATATTATAAATGTAGGTAACTGTTGATCTTTTTAGTCATGGGAGCTTAAAAAAAGGATACACATCAAATAGAATTTCTTTTCTGATTTCACTGTTTCATGTATATTAGAAATTTAGATATTTCTTTCTTATCATTAAGTTTAAAAGACATAAAAGAAATGGAGCCTCAAAAGTAGTTCTAGTTGCCAAGACTGACCAGAGGTATTTGGAAAGGAGATATTATCCTTCAGTATTCAAAGCCTGGCATTATAAACTCTTTGGAAAATATAGTATTTTTCATACTATAATCCAGATTCTGATGGCTATTCTGTGCCCAAACACTGACAACTGTTTTGGAGCCGTGTTTAAAGCCAGATGGTGTTAGCAAGGGGCCATCAGGATCATGAGGTGACCACAGGGGCTGTCTCGGTTTGTCTAGTAATATATATATTAGCAGAATTAAGGCTGGGATAGTTTTAAGGATCTTGCCTTGGTTTTTGGAGCTTAATCTGTATGTGTTAAAGCACAAAATCTTGGTTAGGAAAGTTTTAATTTTTGGTTTAGGAAAATTTAATTCTGTGGGGAATTAACCACATTTGGGGTTGTACCAAACAGATGAGCCCATGTATTCATCGAGACCAGTCTCCACTGCTGCTTCTCACGTTTTTGTCCTCCAAGGAGGAGGAGATTGTCTTAATGCCTGCAAATTAATGTTTTTGCTATAATAAAATGAACATAAACATATATTTTTGAAACATATATAAAAGATCCAACATGGGGGTGGGGCTGAAGGGGAAATGAAAGGAGAAGGGACTTGCATTTCATATGGCATACTAGTATGAAAAGGCTTATTCTTTTTAACCCTGTTATATGTATACCTACTTATGCCTAGTTGTTTATGATATATTCTTTGTATCTTTATCTACGAATCCTACATATAGATAGAGTTAGAAACTCAATGTAATCTGATAATGAAATTAACAAGTTATGCCATAATTAGGGAGACCAGCTTGTCCTAACCTGCCTGCGAATTTTCCTGTTTTAACATTGAAAGGCCCAAATCCCAAGAACCTCCTCAATCGTGGGCAAAGTAAGGCAGTTAGTTACCATAACCATGAACGATACTCATAGGCATATTGATTTCATAGTTGCCTTATATATTTTCTCATCTCTTCTATTGCTTCTTATATTTCAAAAACTTCCAAATTTAGTGAATAAACTGCTAAATCCTTTTGTTTATCAAACAAACTAAACCCTTTGTATTTAGTGAACAAACTGAACTTTTTTTTTATAACATCCATCTGCTAAAGAATTTTACATTAACTGTGAGAGAGTTTGAGTAGAGAACTGTAGAATTTTGGCTGGGCATGCTGGTGGCTAATGCCTGTAATCCTAGTACTCTGAGAGGCCAAGGTGGGTGGATTACTTGTTCAGAAGTTCGAGACCAGCCTGAGCAAGAGCAAGACCCCATCTCTACTAAAACAAGAAAAATTTGCCAGGCTTTTTGGTGGGTGCCTATAGTCACAACTACTTGAGAGGCTGAGGCAGGAGGATCAAGAGCCTAAGAGTTTGAGGTTGCTGTGAGTTATGATGCCATGACGCACTACCCAGAATGACAGAGTGAGATTGTCTCAAAAAAAAAAAAAGTGTAGATTTTCATACATTGAGTTTCTAACACTTTGATCAGGAATACTCTGGGAAGTATTAGTCCTATAGTAAATAATCACCATAAGTTCTAATCTCCTATCTTTAGGAAATATTTTAGAGCTCAAGTCTTACATAGAAACAGAGTAGAAATCCATATGTTAGTTGGCATGATTTCATCACCTAACATCTGATATCATGTCAGACTGGCATTCTTTAATACTCACTGATTGCTGCCAGGACTTCTAACTTCTTTATCCTTTGCTTTGGAGTTTTTCTTCCATTTACATTTAGATACTATACTAAGAACCAACAACAAAAGATGGATAAGACATGGTTTTCACATGAGTTTTTCAATCTCACATAATGAAGAATAGTTGTGAGAATTAATTATATATAGCATATATATAATTGATGCAAATGCTTTTTCCACTGAAATTCGCTAACACTGTCAGAAAGCTTAGATATAGAAGAATAGCACATAAATTTTATTGTTTGTTTCATGGATTAGTCTGTTCATCTGTTTAATAAACATTTATGGAGGCTCTACTGTCTGCTCAGCAATGTTTGAAACACTGTGGATACAAAGATGAGCTATAGTTAGTTCTTTCACAAAATAAATAGTATTAAAAGATGCCTCACTCCATCTACAGATTGGGAGCTCCTCAAGAACAAGGTTGCTTTATCAGTAGCATTCAATGCCATTCTAACTCACCAGGACCAATTGGGCTGGGCAAACTTCTCCTTTATTCACTCAGAGACATTATTTTTAGTTAACTATCTAATTTGATTTTACTCCTCCCAAAACTGTATTATGAGACCTGAGTTATAGTATGTAGGAGGTTGCCCAGACTGGCCTGTGCAGTCAGATGGAAAGACTAGAAGCCTATGGGACAATCCGGAACAGCAGCTGCACCCTGCAGAATAAAGATTTTCTATTTAAAGTTTATGTGACTGAGATGAGATTTATAAGTACTGGAACACTTTATTCATCCACTTATTCAGTCAGTCATTTAATAGCTATCAAGCACCTATAATGGTTCAGACATTGTTATAATTACTAGAAATACGGTGAGAAATTAAACAGCATTCCTATAAAAAGTTACTTCATAGTGGAAGGGGAGACAGCCAATAATGAAGTAAACAAAAAATAAATCATTTTAAATAATGATAAGATCTAGGAAGAAAATAATACAGAGTAAAGAAGTAGACAATAGGGATACATAATGGAGAAAGTGCTGTTTGAAACAAGGTAAGTAGGGAATGTGCACTGAGCAGGAGATATTTGAGCGAAGATTTTAAATAATGAGAAGATGCAAAGTATGTGGTGACCAGGAGGAAGAGCTTTTTAGGCAGAGGTAATGGATATTATGAAGGATTTATAATGGGTATTATAAAGGCTTTGGAGTAGGAACAACTTGAAATATCCCAGGAAGAGCGAGGAAAAATATGTTCCTTAAGTGGAGTACAGTAAGAATGGTTGGGTAGGACAGGTAGGAACCAGACACACAGGCCATGGTAAAGAGGAGCAGGAAGCCATAAGAGGGCTTTAAAAGAGGATATGATCTCATTTACATCCATAGATTAAAAGACAGCTGGGGGCAATCTGTGAAGAATAGTCTAACAGGGTCAAGGATGCCACAGGAAGGCCTGTTATGTCATGGACAATGGCAGTAGGGGATGGCATGATGATGATTCAATTCTGCACAATTATAAGGTAGGGATGACAGCCATTATTGAGAGACTTGATGTGCTAAAGATGCTTCATCAGATGTGATGAGTGTCAGGTGCTTTGCCTCGACCACTTATTGAATGTGAATCATTACCTCCATGGAGTTAGGAACTATTGGCATATGGAGAAATGAACAGATGTAGGGAAGAGATAATTGTGAGTCAGTGTGAGGCATGTTGACTTTGAAATTCTCATACAAGTGAAGAGATAAATTAGGCAGTTGGATATATAACAAAGGAACTCAGAGTGTTAGGGCTAGAGAGTCAAATTCTTTGTTGAAATTTCTGCAAGTGTATTTCCTTTAGAATGTAAGCCTACATGGTGCAAGGAATGGACTCTGAGAAGTTTGTGGAGGTAATTATACACCCCCTATGTTAGTTGGTGACAAATATTCAAATGCTGCTTTCATTCAGTCTACTGTCTTTGAAAGTTTCTGATGTAGATAATAGGGAGGTATCAAAAAACCACATGAACACTTTCTGAGAATACATACAATTTATACTGAGATGTAAGATAAACATAAATTTTTGTTTCCATAATGACATAAGACTAGGTGGGGGCTGAAGATACAGAACCTGTAGCTTATTAATGCGGAGGAAATCAGTTGGTGTTAGAAGGCAGATAAAATTTTGGGAAACAATTTTGGGAAAACTTGAACAAATTGTAAGAAGCAGGCAGGATGTTACAGATGAGAAGTCATAAGCAGATATACAAAGACGCAACTAGCTTTTTCTTCAAATGGCAGCAACTAGGAGACTGGCCTAGCATGAGCAGAATTTATGCCTTTGTGGGAGCAGACATGAACACATGCCTGTCATCCCAGAAACACAGGAGGCTAAAGCAGGCTGGCTTGAACACAGTTGTTCAAGGCTACCTGGGCAACATAGCGAGATCCTAATCCCTTAAACATTTTAGATGACCTGAACTTAAAAAAAAAAAAAAAAAAAGAACAAACCGAAAAGAATCTAAGTGTTTGTGAAGTTAAAGGAGATGAATTTGTAAAGGTTGACTAACAGTAAAGGATTTGAATTTCCCTGACAGTCCACTGGTTTTCACCTCAAGTATAATTCAAAATCACTTGTGGAGTTTAAAATGCAAATGCCTGAAAATCACTTATAGAAATCTTGATTATGGGTCATGGAAAGACCTTGGCATTTATGTCTGCCACAGGGAGCCTGTTCTGGAACATTCTGTCTTCCTAAAGCTATGATTATTTATTGTAATTAATAGTCCTTTGTGAGTAGCATGTACTGAATTAACAGGTGGAATTGTCTTTTCTTACAAGAGGAGTTTGAGAATCTTTACTATGTAAACATTCTTTACATGTGTACTATGTAAACCTTCTTTAAGTATCATAGCTCATCTTTTCTCCACATCCCTAATTTTTCTTTTGGTACTAACATATTATAAACCCTTTAGGAAAAGATATATAATCTTTCCTTTAAGGAAGGGATACTACTCAGGACCACCTGTGGCTGATCATGCATCTGTTTCTTTCTGCTTTTTCATCTCTTACACAATCACTTATGGTTGAGTGTGGATATAAGGGTGAGTAAGAAAGAGCCTTGGAAAGGGTGATATCTCTTACCAAAAATGAGGACTGAGAAGAACCAAAATTATTATATCAAATACTGCACAGTGAATCAGATTGCATTGAACTAAACTCCTCACTAAATGACCAAAGATGTGATGATTTTTCCTGAATGATTGAGTCTAACTTCATCATTTATTCTTTATAACATAAATTAGTTTATAATGTATTGGTAAAATAATTGGTTTGAAAATCAAAAAAAGCAAAAATGTTATGCAGTGGGCCTAAGTAATATAACTTAGTGGTATTCATTGATACTGTGGAGCCTCAATTGAAAGCAAAATTTAGCACGTAAGGAGTAGGTACAGAAGCTGTGTTCAAATTCTTGACATTCCATACTATTCACTCACTGTTCATTGGTATTTTTCCTAAGTAGGAGCCTAATATTAAAATGTCAGAGCTATCAACAATTTTTATTTAAGAGGTAGAGAATCTATTATATTACTACATAGTTCCAAATATTTAAGATTTTAGAATTCAAAACATATTCTCTATAAAAACAGAAGAGATGAGACTTCTAGACACAAAAATCCTTTAGTCACTTTTTAGGCATTTAGGGAAAGAAGTTTATAAATTAAGATTTTAAGTAATATTTTACTGTAAAATGAATATGCTTTCATTATGAAAAAGTTCAAATAAACAAAATTGCTCACAATTCCTCTGTCCTCAAACAAACATCCATAGTGTTTTTCAACTCTTTTACTGCTATGTATGTACACACCTACGTACATTGTTGTTCATTAAACAATATTTAACTTAACAATATTTAGCTTAGCAATATTTACTTAATTATTCCATAACACATTGTTTGTTAATAGGCCTTTTCATTTAACAATATGCATCCCCAAATTTCTTCATGACATTAAGTAGTATCCAAAATATGATTTTTAAAACTTCATAGCATATGGTTGTACTAATATTTATTTAATCAACCCTCTATGGTCAGATAAAATTTCAAGTTTTCTCTAATTGTAAATAATACCATGGGGTTCTTGAGCAAGATGGCGGCCAAGTGATAGCTTCCTTGCAACTGGGCTTAGTGAGTCTGGGGAGTGAAGATTCCAGGTTTCCCTGGCTGGTGGGATCTGCCTGGGAACATCCCTTTGGGACACAGGGAGTCAGCGTGAGACTTCTGGACACCATGAGGAGGACAAAAACAGTGGAGAACTGGTAAATGGTTGCATGTGTTCATTCAGTCTAATCCTACCAGCAGCTGTAAGTACAGCAGCAGTGAGATTGCAAACTGGAAAGGCCTTACCTGTGAGCTGTTTTGGTTTTTTTGGACTTGACACTGAGTTGAACTACTTTGGGAGAACATGGGCAAGAGTTCAGAGGACTTTAAGCATTGTCTAGGGCCCCAGACTGAGCCACTGAACCAGATGGAGCTAATAGTGTATGGCTGTGGGCTGCCTGGCCATTGTGGGAGAACTGCCCTGGCAAGCCCTGCCCTCAGGGTCACAGAGCAAGGATGGGGCAGGAGCAAGTAATCTAGTGACTGAGCAGCCTAAAGGCGGGGACTGAGATGCCTTGCAGCCTTAGCCCTCATGGCCATAGAGTGAGATTGGTTTTGGCACACTGGGTAAGTGGATAGCCACTTCAGGAGTGATGCAAGTGATTTCCTGGGGAAGCTTCGGCTTCGCCAAGGTTAGCAGTTTAAAGTGACTTTGAAGCAGGCTGAGGAGAGATTTAGGCTCTCCACCCTGCAGGGTTTGAGAGACCAGCAGAGGCCTCCAGTCTCCATCTCATACTGCTATTTCAGCATTGTGTTTAACATCTCATCTTTGTTGCTCAGCCAATATTCAGCAAACTGCTTTGGTTTTTGTTGTTGTTATATGTTTGTTTATTTTTGTTTTTTTTAATTTCAACATTTTTCCTATAGATTTTTCTTTTCTTTTTTTTCTTTCTTCTTCATTTTTCCAGTTTAAATATAATTTTCCATTGTTGCCTTTTTCAACAATTAGAATTTCATTTTTGTTAGTGTTTCTACCCCTATTATTTGGTTTTACCCCAATTTTATCCTGTAAAGTTTTCTGTTTGCTTATTTTGGTTTGATTTATAGAATTTTTGTCTTTCTTCTTGACTTGGTGGAGGTAGGGTACTGTGTCCAAACAGGCTGGCAAAGAGTTCTTGACTCAAAAGAACCACCCATCCTGGCAGCCCCAGAGTTTTTTTTTTTTTTTTTAATTAAATCATAGCTGTGTACATTAATGCAATCATGGGGTACAATGTGCTGGTTTCATATACAATCTGAAATATTGTCATCAAGCTGGTTAACATAGTCTTTATGGCATTTTCTTACTTATTGTGTTAAGATATTTCTATTCTTCATTTAGTAAATTTCACCTTTACCTTTCTAAGATGCACCGTAGGTGTGGTCCCACCAATTATTCTCCTTCCATCTAACCTCCTCCCTCCCCTCCCTTGCCCCTTTCCCCATATTCTTATGCTATAATTGTGTTATAGCCTTCATATGAAAGCTATAAATTAGTTTCATAGTAGGGCTGAGTACTTTCTCTTCCATTTTTGAGATACTTTGCTAAGAAGAATATATTCCAGCTCCATCCATATAAACATGAGAGACATAAAGTCTCCATATTTGTTTAAGGCTGCATAATATTCCATGGTGTACATATACTACAATTTATTAATGCATTCGTGGGTCGATGGGCACTTGGGCTTCTTTCATGACTTAGCAATTATGAATCTGGCTGCAATAAACATTTTGGTACAAATATCATTGTTATAATGTGATTTTTGGTCTTCTGAATATATACCTAGTAGAGGAATTATAGGATCAAATGGCAGGTCTATTTTTACATCTCTAAATAGTCTCCAAACATCTTTCCAAAAGGAATGTATTAGTTTGCATTCCCACCAGTAGTGTAGAAGTATTCCCTTTTCTCCACAAGCATGCTAACATCTCTGGTTTTCAGATTTTGTGATGTGGGCTAATCTTACTAGAGTTAGATGATATCTCAAAGTAGTTTTGATTTGCATTTCTCTGATGATTAAGGATGATGAGCATTTTTCATGTATCATTAGGTCATGTACCTGTCTTTTTCAGAGGAGTTTCTCTTCAAGTCCCTTGCCCACCCTGAGATGGGATCACTTTTGTTTGAGTTCTCTGTGGATTCTGGTTATTAAACCTTTGTTGGAGGCATAACCTGCAAATATCTTCTCCCCTTCTGAGTTCAACTTTTATTCCATGATGGTCCGAGAAGATGTAAGGAATAATTTCTATTCTTTTAAATTTGCTGAGGTTAGACTTGTGACCTAAGATGTGATTGATTTTGGAGTATGTTCCATGGGCTGATGAGAATAATGTGTATTCAGTTTTGTTAGGATGAAATGTTCTGTAGAAGTGTGTTAAATCCAAATGTTGAATGATTAAGTTTAAATCTAAAATTTCTTTGTTTAGCTTTTTATTGGAGGATCTATCCAACAC
>CAUYON010037768.1:0-11733 GCA_963573935.1 Arctocebus calabarensis | reverse complement strand
AGCCATAGTGGTCAAGACGGCATGGTACTGGCACAAAAATAGAGACATAGACATTTGGAATCGTATAGAAACTCAGGAAATGAAACTAACAACTTACAACCACCTAATCTTCGATAAACCAATCAAGAACACACCTTGGGGGAAAGACTCCCTATTCAACAAATGGTACTGGGAAAACTGGATATCCACATGTAAAAGACTGAAACTGGATCCTCACCTTTCTCCACTCACAAAAATTGATTCAAGTTGGATAAAGGACTTAAATTTAAGGCATGACACAATAACAATACTCACAGAAAGCATAGGAAAAACACTGGAAGATATCAGCCTAGGGAAAGACTTCATGAAGAAGACTGCTGTGGCAATTGCAACAACAACAAAAATAAACAAATGGAACTTAATTAAACTCAGAAGCTTCTGTATAGCTAAGGAAACAACAACCAAAGCAAATAGACATCCTACCCAATGGGAAAGGATATTTGCATATTTTGAATCAGACAAAGGTTTGATATCCAGGATCTATAGAGAACTCAAATTAATCCACATGAAGAAAGGCTTTGTCCATTCTTGAGATACTTTGCTAAGAAGAATATGTTCCAGCTCCATCCATGTAAACATGAAAGAGGCTCCATCTTAAGGCTGCATAATATTCCATGGTGTACATACACCACAATTTATTAATCCATTCATGGGTCGATGGGCACTTGGGCTTTCCATGACTTCGCAATCCAATGTACTCAGCCCTACTATGAAACTAATTTATAGCTTTCATATGAAAGCTCTAATCCAATTATAGCACAAGAACATGGGGAAAGGGGCAAGGGAGGGAAGAGGAGGGGGGAGGATAGGTATAGGGAGGGTAATTGGTGGGTCCATACCTACTGTGCATCTTAGAAGTGTACAGATGAAACTAATAAATGCCGAATATAAATGTCTGAACACAATAACTATGCTATGAAGGCTATGTTAATTAGTTCGATGAAAATATTTCAAATTGTATATAAAACCAGCACATTGTACCCCATGATTGCGTTAATGTACACAGCTATGATTTAATAAAAAAAAAAGAAAAAAAAAAAAGAAGGCTTTGTCCTGGGGGAGAGAACTCATGGTATCCATGTTGAAATATCACATGCAAGACAAGCGGGACTTGATCTTATTCTGAGTGTCTGAGATGGGCAGAGCCTGCGAGCACCAGGAGCAGCTCTGGTCATGAACAAGAGAGAAAATCTGACAAAGGGTTGCCACTGAGGTAACTGGGGCTGAGTCCCTTGGGGGGACTTCTGGGAGACTGGGCAGAGCAGACAGCAGAGCCCCCCACTCTGAGGTTGGGGTCCGGGAGTCCGTGGGGTTAGCCACTGAGAATTGCTCTTGAGAGGTACAACCTGCTCTGAGTTGGAGAACATCCTCACATAGAGAGGCTGGAGTTGTAGGCCTGCACGGAGGCCGTTTGCACCTGACCTCTGGGCTGAGAGCATCTGGGCATGACACCCTCTGCTAGAACCCTCACCAGTCTTGCCCTCCCATACTCACTTGCCTTATGCCTCTTTGCATCAATATGAGGTAGGAGGGTTGTCACTCTGCAGATGACAGAGATGGGATGCATTCCTCGGGTGGGGCACATTGGGCCCTGGCCTTGTGACACGTGGACAATGGCTGAAGGAGCAGCAGGTGGGAGAAGATGTGGCATAACACTATCAGAGGATGCCAAAGCCAAGACAATGAGTGGACATGGTGATTTGTCTTCTGACAAACAGCCACCCACATTGCTCACAGGTACCCATGCAAAGCTGATGGCCCAGGGCTGCCCTTGGCAATGTGCCCCGTGCTTCCCCACATGTGCCCCCCAGGTTATGCTTTTGTGACATGGCTTTTCTTTCTTCATTGACGTGGCCATAGTGTTCCCTTTAACCGGATTTCCCTGTTACCAGGGAAAGAGGGTGATAAGAATAGAGGCTGTTTTGTGACTCATCACTGGGGTTGCGTCTGCCCCGCCTGGCTGAGCCCATCTGTGTTATGTTCTCCGACTTGGACTGAACTAAATTTTATCCAGGTAGTTCCCGATAAGAAAATAGTCATAGATTAGAAAGAAAACAGGAGATTAAAGTTCATCCAAGCTCTTTAATAAATTTTAACTAGCTTCCTTTCCTCCTAAAATTTAGACTAGAAATCAAACTAAATGAAAGGGGTCATTGTTACCAATATTCATTTTCTTGCTGTTCTGGGTAAAAGTGTAAGGTGAATGAAGGAAATGGGGTTGTTTCTGCTTGTTTCAGTCAGAAAGTTTCATCATAACCCCCATCTACAGTTTTTCCTCTTTGCCACGCATGCCCTGTCTCCCTTCAGTCCTTTCCCTTTATTCCATCCTTAATTTAGTGATTATTTAAAATAAGACATTTAGAAAAAGTGCTGACATATAAAGCTAGAATTCCATGTCTGCTTCTTTCTGCCCCCTTTCCCCTCTGCCAAAAATTAGACTGCTCAATTATTTTCAAATGTAAGTCCTAGCCATTCAGCCCTCAGACATAATAATATAAAACCACTTCTCAACCCAATTTTCATTCAGTCACACAGTGCATCGTGGAATGAGGTTAGAAACCAGATAAAAATTAGAGTAATAAAAGCGGACAATGTTTTTGCGTATGTATTATGCCTTATAAATTTCAGTTCTTCTGACTGGCTTCATTTTAACTAGCTGAGAAAAATACAATCTGCCGAAGATGGTTACTAGTGTTCAAAGTCAACTGGGACCGAGGCAGTGTTCAGTAATTACAGCCTCGCAGTTTCTACGAGATTCCATCCCCACTAGACCTGCTGCCTCCTGTCCCCATTTGTAACATTGTTCATTATGTTCAACCTGCTGCCATCACTCTGGAGCTTTCAAAGGCATTCTGGGGGCGATCTTGCTGTAGGACATGGACAATGAAATAGTGAGATGTGACTTGTATTATAATCGCCTCACCTAACCCCCTATTTAGCTTGAAAAGTAGACTTAATAAAAGCAGGAGTGAAAGGCACTTTATGTTTTTAATAAGGAGTCTCATATGGTATTACCTGCTGTTTTTCATTGTGTGTCTCGTCTTCTGGTTTGCCTTTGAGATACATGACAGAAGAAAGCCAAGCACATCTCTTAATCGTAAAGCACTTTAAGAATCTATTGCGGTAATTTACCACAATCGATCAACAACTTCAAGCTAACAGGGCTGATTTCCAAAGTACATGTATGTACTGATAGAGACAGGAGATCCATTCCCTGGCAAGTAAAGGCCATCTTATGTTCAAGAAACTAGAGGATTCCACTGTATAATAATTTAATGTTCTGTTTGCAAAAGGTAATTATAAAACTCTCATTCCATCCCCTGCTCTGACGGGCTCAGGATGAATTTAAAATGGATTAAGAGGAAATGGATAAGATGTTCTGTGTTGCTGAACTCTGCCCGGTGTCATGATATGCAAACAGTGAGCAGAGCGCTGAAACTACTAAATACACACTGAAGAGATGACAGGGCTCAAACATGAGAACGCCTGGATCTGCCAGAGAAAAGGGCGCCTAAAAATAGTGCTAACAATTTACAGAAGAGAAAATTTGACGGTGGTGTAAAAATCTTTGAAGGCAGAACTGCTTAGAGCTGGATGCTATAAACATATTCATGATGTTGTGTTTGGAGAGGAATCTATTCTCTATGCGTTAGTCTCAGATGAGGAAGGAGAGCAGCCTCTATGGACCTGTAAATGGGATGGAGAAAGATTGGCCTGGGAATCGGAAGGCCTCATTTTTAGACCACTAATTGGCTCTGTAACCTTTGGCAAGGCATGATACCTCTTTCATCCTTCTCTATAAAATGGGTCTATTAAACTGAGTGTGGCCTCCATGTGTGAAAAGATGGGGGCGGGTTGAATATTCAGGACTTTCCCTAAGTGCAGCCTGATTACGATGCAAAAATTGTTAAAACTTGGGGAGCATGTTTCTTTAAAGATGCCTGACACTTTTCCTTCTCTTTTAGGCCATTAGATATTTTTTTTAATGAAAACATAAAACTTGCTCATTATATTAAGTCAGATTACACCCAGAGACAGAAAGAAAAAGGTTCAAAGTTATAAATTTAGGTATTCCCCTAAAACCTCCCCAGGTGAGTAATCAGCAGTAACAGTTTGGTATATATGAATCCAGTTTTTTTTTTGAGACAGAGTCTCAGTCTGTTGCCCTGGGTAGAGTGCTGTAGCACCATAGCTCACAGCACCTCAAACTCTTGGGCTCAAGTGATCCTCTTGCCTTTTGTTCAGCCTCTCAAGTAGCTGGGACTACAGGCACCTGCTACTACGCCTGCTAGTTATTCTATTTTTAGTAGAGATGGGGTCTTACTCTTGCTTGAACTGGTCTTGAACTCCTGAGCTCAAGCAATCCACCTGCCTTAGCCGCCCAGAGTGTTAGGATTACAGGTGCGAGCCTCTGCACTCAGCCTATTTTCACCATACTTTTAAAGAAATGCTTATGTACAGACTGCTCTTTAACAAGAAAAAATGCCTCTTGTTAAAAAATGGCATCATTTGTTGTGTAATAACATATTACAGACATAAGGCAAGGAGAGGTGATCCCTGTTCAAGGACCAAATCTGTTCATGCTGAATGTATTGTCTATGGCTACAAAGACAGAGTTGACTATTTCCCAAAGAAACCTTTTGGTTATAAATCCAAAAGTAGTTATTACCTGGCCCTTTAGAAAAAAAGTTTATCAGTCCTTCTTAATATAGGTAGCTCTATCTCCTTGTTTTTAAAAAGTTGTGTAATACGTTAGAGAATTGATATGCATCGTTGATTCAGCTCTACTGGCTGAGGTAATGGAGAAATCAAGAGGAATATAAGCTGCAAGTACTATCAGATCCAGAAACTGAAATAATATTCTCAGAAGTCCATCTCCTATTGGATCTTGGTTCAGCTTTCTTTTCTGTAAGCCTAATTTTTAAGTAGGCTTTCTTTTTTTGGCAAAATGGCTACCTCTAGTCTTTAATCTCGCCTCTAGTCTTAAATCTCATTCTGTGGTGTTGAAGAGCTTTGCTTTCCCTTTCCTAACAGAGGTATTAGGTAGGATTTTTATTGTCCTTGTCATCCATTTTTAAACCAGTCACTGTGACTAGTACCCTATGGGCCAAGAGAAGTCTCCATGCTCCTCTCTGGGCCCTGGAACATGAGACTGGTCTTACCAAAACATTTGAATTGAAAGAAAAGAAAGTGACTTGACTAACTGCTGTATAGTTATGAGAAAGGGGGGTGGATATTAAGAGCTTGAGACAACAAATGCCCATCATCAGCACTGATTTCCCCAGGTGGATTGGGTATTTGTATTCTTAAACTAAACCTGTAAGTACTGTCGGTGTACTTTACAAAAAGTTCATTGTAGTTGATCACAGTTTATCTAGTCACAATCCTCGAAAGTGCTGAGTTTTCTGTATTATCATCAGTATTGGTTATTATAACAATTTCTAAAATTTAATCTGGTATTTGAAAAATAATATCTCTGCTTGGTGCCGGTAGCACCAGTGGCTAAGGTGCCAGCCACATACAGTGGGGCTGGCGAGTTTGAACCTGGCTTGGGCCTGCTAAACAACACTGTCAACTGCAACAAAAGAATAGCCAGGCATTGTGGTGGGCACATGTGGTCTCAGCTATTTGGGAGGCTGAGGCAAGAGAATTGCTTAAGCCCAAGAATTTGAGGTTGTCGTGAGGTGTGATGCCACAGGACTCTACTGAGGGTAACATAGTGAGACTCTGTCTCAAAAAAAAAAAAAGAAAAGAAAAAGGATAAATTAGCATTCTAATGACTACTAGTGAGGTTGAGTATCTTTTCAGCATGCTATTATTTGTAATATAAGTTTATTCTTATGTTACTTATCTTACATTTGCAAAACCTTTGAGTATATTAGGCATACTGATCCACTGTCTACTGTATTCATTGGAAGTCTTTTTTTGTCAGTTGGTTATCTCTTGACTTTATTTATAGTACCATTTGCTACATTTAAAAAAAGTGTGTGTTAAGCTTTGTGACGCAGTCTATCCAAATGTAGAAATCAATCCCAAGCTCACTGACCTGAGAAAGTTGGTTGAAAGCACAATTAAAAATTATGTTCATCTTTATAGATATATTTAAAATGCTCCTCTTTAGAAGTTACATCATTTAGGTGTATAAACAGAACACCATTCAGGCTTTTCTATTGGTGTATGTTGTCTAAGAAGTGATCACAAGGCATACACAAACCCAGTTACCTGCTTCATCCATGAGGGTTATCTGTGATTGGCATAGCTTACCTCTAACATTAAAAAATATATATTTTGATAGATTTAGGGGGTAAAAGTGCTTTTTGGTACATGGATGAATTGTACAATGGTGAAGTCATGGATCGCTACCACTTTGGTGAAATCACAGAAACCAAGGCTCAGCAATCCCACTCCTGAGTGCAGATCTAACTGAATTGAAATCAGGATCTTGCAGAGATACCTGCACTCCCATGTTCACTGCATCATTATTCACAATAGCCAAGAAATGGATCCTACCCAAGTATTCATTGACAGATGAACAAATATGGAAAATGTGGTAAATTCATATGATGGAATATTATCCAGCCTTAAAAAAGAAGGAAATCCAATTGTTACAATGTGGTTGGACCTGGAAGACATTATGCTAAGTGTAACAAGCCAGTCACAGGAGCACCAACACTACTTGACCCCACTTATATAAGATATCAAAAAAAAAAAAAAAACCTATTAGAAGCAGCAAATCAAATGGTGGTTGCTGGGGGAAGAGCTCCGGAGAAGTGGAGATTTTGTGCTTAGTGGGTATAGAGTTATATTTATACAAGGTAGATAAGTTCTAGATATCTGTTATACAACATAGTGCCTTTGGTTAACAATATGGCACTCTGCACTTAAAATTTTGTTGCTAAGATAGATCTCATGTGTACTTACTACAACAAACACACACAACACAAAACAAAAAAAAAAAGCAAAGAGACCAAGGAATCTTTTAGAGGTAATGGATCTGTTTATTATCCTGGTTACTGTGATGGTCTCAAGGATGTATGCATATGTCCACACTCATTAATTCATATATGTTATGTACATGCAGGTTTTTTGAATATTGATTATCCCTCAGTAAAGGTGAAAAAAAGAAATTAAAGATTTTTTTGCTTAAAAATAAAGACTCTGGATACATTAGCTCTTACTTGGATCGTCAGGATACAGAAATTGCTTCTACTACATAATTATGCAACATTTTTGCTTTATCATATTATGTCAGATTATGTTTTTCTTAAACTATTTTTCTGATGTAATTGTGAAAATGAAAATTATACTAGAGAATTGTGTCTGTATTTGTGTATATGAATGAAATAACTAAATCATTATCTTAAAGGTCCAAATAAAAGATTTCTATGTGCAGCGCAGGTTAATAATAAAGCATAGTGTTTATTCACATTAAATCTAGAGAGAACAACTGATAGAGTTGCACAGAAAACAGACAAATGAAGTTCAGTTAATGTTATTTTTCTGTTCAAACGTCAAGAATCTTAAAGGGCTTTTAATTACCCAATGCAGTAATTTTGATTATGATCTTTTATTTTAGATTATAATTGTTTAGAGGTGAAACACAAAATTGTTCAAGTTTTTTTGTTTAAAGCAGTCCCTACCTCCTGCTTTTTACATTAAAAGATTTAGTTTTCTCACTCAATTGTCTTCTTTTAATTGGGCATTTTTTCCTTAAAAAATAATAAGGAATAAAGTATATTTTTTCAATTTATTAAGCAACCTGATCAAAATCACAAACCAGTAAAGGGGAACACAGAGAGTAGTCAGCCAGAGGTCTCTGGATCTGTAGTAAGACTTTGATAAATTAATTAGTAGATTAATTAATTAAGTGATATCTATTATGTATTAAGTGGTCTCTGTTAAGTATTACGAATACAAATTAATGTGTTCTAGTTAATGTAGTATTTTATAAAGACATAATTACTGTAGAAGATAAACATAGTTTACCCAGTCTTAAAGATTTAGACAACTAAATTTTAAATATTTGATAAATGTGAATACATTTTGCATGATTCATATCTGAGAGTCTCTTGGTGTCTCCCCCTCAGAGTCATCATGAGCATAAGCATCAACATTTAGCGCTTTTGCCATGGATTCTAGTTAGTAGATAATTCTGGACATTAGAATGCAGAAGCTAGATAAATTAATCCTCATCCAAAATACATTCCTCCAACTCACAACTCTTCTGATTGAAGAATTATAACAACAAATAGGTGAGCACACACTCACACATGCCCACTTTTCCAGTATTTTAACTCATCAATCCTGTCAACCACTCCACGAGGTAAATACTATGATTTTTTTTTCTTATTTTTTCAGATAAGGCAATGGAAGAACAGAGGGGTTAAGTACTTTGTCTTAGGACATCAGGCTAGTAAATGGAAGAGCCAGGATTCAAACTCAGGCAACCCAACTCCAGGGCTGCTGTATAATAATTTACATATCCAACTATCATTGACGTTACTGACTGCTGGTCTGGAGATGGAAACTTACACTCAGTGCTTTTAGGAATATTTCCTCCCTTCTCCCACATACACTCATTTATTTTAGCTTCTTGTGGCATTGCCTCGTTTACCTCCACCACTGCCCTACTTTATAGACTGTGTGGATTGGGCTCTCACATCTGGTGCTGTACACATTGCTTGCTCCTGACTTGCTAAACTGTTGGCAGCCTTCAACCTCATATTTAGTACCACCTGTTTTCTCTTATTCCTTTCACAGTGGGAATGAAGAGCAGCTGAAATTCTATTTTTGTTTATTAATTGGTCCCATTACTCGGAAGCCTTTTTAAAATAGATCTCCCTCCTTTTCCAAGTTTAGCAATCTGTTCATTTCTTTCTTGGTCCAATCCAACCCTTTAATCATCTTCAGTGCTCAGCTCCCAACTTTCTCCATCATCTCTACTTTCTTGTGGAGCCCAGGATGAACAAATATTCAAGTAAGGGTCTGACTGCAGAGAATGTGAAAGGATTTCTGGCCTTCATGTGTGATGGGATTCTTCACAGTATCCAGGTTCAATTGACATCCTTCTCCCGACACCCATCCTCCACGCTCTCTATCTATAGCCTTTTATTCATCCGCAGCCCTTTAATAATGAAATTATGCAAAGTTCACTGGATGGACAGAAAAGTTGCTCAGTTCTTCAATGCCCTGCACATCTCCAGTGCACACACTGCCTAGATTCTATTTTCAAGAGTGTTAAAGAGGTTATAATCAGAATATATTTCAAAACAGTTACTGGATCCGCAATGATTCTAAACTCACAATTGTGATGTTAGTGACTTCAGAATCTCTGTTAGAATTTGGGGGATTTTAAAATTTAAAATAGTTAATTTGAAAAAAAATGGCCAAACTCATGTGATTTTTGCTTATTTAGTTTGACAGTCAGTAGTTATTTAAAAGAACTAAAGTTTAAACTCATTTTGTGATGATGAGATTTTGCTATTAAGTTACTCAGTTAAGTTTTTGAGGTTTTTTTTGGTGGAAGGATGGTCCATGGTTTTGCAAAATTGATAAAACATGAGAATCTACCTTTGCTTATCTAGGACAAAATGAACAGCTTCAAATCCTGTTGGAAAAATGCTCTGTGCAAATAAATTACCACATGTCTTAATGAAGGTGGTTTTTCAACACCAGAGAAAGTGATGAGCAGATATTCTTACAAATTTAGGAGAGAGTTTGTAAATTTCTCTGTCCCAAGCTGGTTCTATACCTGTGAATGTCGTAGCAGAGAGGGAAAGAACTACAGAGATTGAGGAAGAGGCATCAATCAACATAATTTAACAGGATTCCTGTTTATTGTCACTAATTTTCATTAATCATTTTACATTTCATTTAAGGAATGGAAATTAGGTATTTTCCTTCTCACGGCTACATCCCTCTTGGTCAAAAGATCTGGAATTTATAACATCAGGTACTCAGAGATTCATAAACAGTGCAGGATATATGAATCCTCTACAAATACTAAAGATCATCTGTTAACAACTATATTGGTTATTTGGCAGCTATTTTATAGATGACAGAATGGACCGTGAATTTTTTCTAGAGTAAAATAATTTAGTATTAAGGATGACTATAATGTTTCATGTCTTTAAGACATTATTTATTTTGAAAAATTTGCCTGTAGAGTATGAACATTCATTTAGTATAATCACTTGTTTTAGCCTAACTTAAAAATAGTATATTGAAACAAAATTTAAGTAATGTATAGGCATAATTATGTAAAAAATAAAGTCCCACTTTCTTACCCTTTTAGTTTTTTTTTTTTTTAATTATGGGTTAATAGGAGGGTACATATGATTAGGTTACATTATTTGTATTTGTAAGCTAAAATCCAAAGTTTGAGTTTTAGTTGAGTCCTTTTAGTTTTAATTGTAAAAGATATAGCTCCCAGGGGCGGCACCTGTGGCTTAGGGAGTGGGGCACTGGCCCCATATACTGGTGGCAGGTTGGCAGGTTCAAACCCAGCCCCGGCCAAAGAAAAAAAAATATGTGTATATATATCTCCCAAAAAGCAGATTGATAATATCCATTGTAAGGAGAAGATTGAGAAGATATGGAGGAAAGGAAAGGACAGCGAAATATTGATGGGAGTAAAAATTGATGAAAATTTTTTTGGAGAAGAATTTGGTAGCAAGCCATTAAAACTTTGTGTATACCATTTGACCTAGAAATTCTCTTACTAAGAATATATTCTACAGAAAGCTTCAAGGATGTTTATTACAGTAGCATTTGTAATAGAAAGCTGGAAATGATTGACATGCCTATCTTTAGAGAGTCTGACATGAACTATTATGCCTTTTTATAAAGGAGATACCGTGTGGCTTTTAAAAATATGTAGATCTAGAGGAGGAACCAAGATGGTGGCCGAGTAACAGCTTCCTTGCAACTGGGCTCGGTGAGACTGGGGAGAGAAGACTTCAGGCATCTCTGGCTGGTGAGATCTGCCCAGAAACATCTCTTTGGGGACACAGGGAGACAGCGAGAGACTTCTGGACCCCCTGAGGAAGGCAAAAGCAGTGGAGATCTGGCAAGTGGTTGCGTGTGTTCGTTCGGTCTAATCCTGCCGGCAGCTGTGACTACAGCAGCAGTGAGATTGCAAATTGGAAAGGCCTTACCTGTGAGCTGTTTGGGTTTCTTTTGGACTTGGCACTCGGTTGAACTGCCTTGAGGGAACTGGGGCAAGAGTGCGGAGGTATTTGAGTGTTGTCTGGGGCTCCAGACTGAGCCGCCGAGCCAGAAGGAGTTACCAGTGTTTGGTTGTGGGCTGTGTGGAGCCATCCTAGGAGAACTGCCCCGGCAAGCTCCGCCCTCAGGGTCGCAGAACAACCAAGGGGCGGGAGCGAGAAATCTAGTGACTGAGCAGCCTAAAGGCGGGGACTGAGACGCCTTGCAGCCTTAGCCCTAGGGACATTGGGTGAGCCCAGTTCCAGCACACTGGGTAAGTGAATAGCCACTGAAGGAGTGATCCCAGCCACAAGCACTTTCCTGGGAAAGCTTCTGCTTAGCCCAAGATTGCGATTTAAAGTGCCTTCTAAACAGGCTGAGGAGGATTTAAGCTCTCCACCCTGCAGGGTTTGAGAAATCATTACAGGCCTCCGGTCTCCATTTTGTTCAGCTGTATCAACATTGCGATTAACATATCATACCCCTGAA